>APFE030650622.1:89329-107552 GCA_000404065.3 Pinus taeda | reverse complement strand
TCCAGTGGGAAATCTCTGTGTATACGTGTTTTATGTGTTATGCTCTCGCATTTTTATTTTTCCTGTGATTTAGAATTCATATGCAGGTAATTTCTGTACGGGGTTAAAACTTACAAGTGGTATCAGAGCCATGCCCTGAAGTTAGCCAAGTGGACGAATCCTCGAAATGCCGAATGAAGGTGGTGGGCCCCGGTAATATCACGATGGGATCCGTGGATGAGCTCGGTTAGACAGGCAGCGTGCTCCAGATTCTTCATGGACGTGTCCTGGTCCCAACATGGTGAAGAGGAGTTGACCTGGGATAGAGCAAGCTCTCGAGGCAGGTGGTGCTCCATGTAAGACGTGTGCTTCCAATGCATTGGAGCAGAGAATCCTGGTTGGTAGAGAGTGGACAGATGGATAATCGTTTGAGGGGAGGCTCAATGGTCCTTTTTTCGAGGAGAGGAATGTTGGGTATACGACCAAAGTCCCACATTGACTAGAAGTGGGAAGGATCATGGGTATATAAGGATGGATAAATATCTCCATTGGTATGAGGCCTTTTGGGGGTAAGTCCAAAAGCAAATCCATGAGGGCTTAGGCCCAAAGTGGACAATATCATACCATTGTGGAGATATGTGGTTTCCAGAGTCCTTACATTTTCCACACTTGGCCTTCAAAAGAAAGCCTACAAGAAAATCTACAGGAGGACACAGGGGATCTACAAGAGGTCTACAAGAGGATGCCGAGAGCAATTTTGAAGGTTTTGAAGGTGTGTGAGTGGGTGGAAAAGGTAGATGAAGGTTTGGATGATGTTTTAGGGCACCTAGGGTCCACCAAGGATCACTAGGAGAGAGAAAGATGATTGGGAGAGAGGAAGAAATCCTAAGGAAAAATGTAGAAAACTAAGGTAGATTTGAGGTGAACTTTGGGTGACCTGTAGGGCAGGGATCAGGGAGAGAATGTGATGGCTGATAGGCTGACTTGCTATGAGAAGAGGTCTACTACAGAAGAACTGACAATCAACCAATGAGATCAAGCAAGCAAGGAAATGAGTACATCAAAAAACAGAATTTTCATATCTAGAGCTTTGTTCTTGTACGAAGAATTCTCTCCTGACAGAGATGTAGAGATCCCAGACCCTTTCCTAGATATTTCAGTAGATGGAAAAGTAGACTGCCATGGGTAATACCCTAGCACAAGTTATGGAGAACATTTGGAAAAGGATAGATGTGTTGGAAATACTGAGTTGCGGGGGGGGGGGGGAATCAGTATTCTTTTTTAATTGTTCTTTTTATCACCAAAACATATATATATGGAACACAGAAAATAGATAACTGGAATAAATGATTTTATTAACACTAATAGTGCAATGAAATAAATACAATATATAATTGTTTGCAATCATTTCCCAAGCTCTAGCTTGGACTTTTATGAGGCTCCAACCTCCAGAGCACCAACACTGTTTTTCCAAGGCAATAAATAGTTCTGCTCTTAGGAGCACCAACTCCCAAGGATTTCAATCCTTTCAGTTCTGAGGCTCCAACCCCGTGGGATCCAACCCAAATCGGGTATAAACTATTTTGCTGTAGTTCTCTGCTCCCAAGCCTGCTGAGCTTCTGCTTCACTCTTGTTCTCCTGCTTATCCTGCTTCTCTTGCCTCTGCCTGAACTTCGGCTTCCTCTCACTCTGATTATACACATAGACCCTCCTTTCCTTGTTTTTCCTGTTTTATGTATCCCTGATGCCTCTAACTATTAGTTTCCACTTTCCACTAGCTCTTCAGCTTCCTCAACACTTGCTTCAACTACCTCTGCACTGGTTTGTCCTTTGGCTTCCCTCTTATTCATTTCTTTGGCTTTTCAGTTTCCTCTGCACTAGCTTCTCGGTCATTGTAGCTTCCTCTGTCTCTTCATGCTCACCAACACTCCTAGGACATGTCGATTCAATGATGAGGACCAAATACACGGAGAAAAAATGCTTCCTGTTAAAACTGTAATAGAGCTCCTTTTATCAATAATCATAGACATACACGGGAATTTATCGTTTATAGAGAGACTGTACCAGCAGGGCAGACCCAAATGCCACGTCACAATTGCAATCGCAGTTAGCTTTTGTTCAGGCCTCCTGAACTATTGGGTGTGTTTTATATGCATCTTTGGCCTTAAAACGTCATGCAATACGAAAATTTGAATACAAATAATTATATGAAAAAACACGACCGAACCACTTAAGGGCAGACTTCAAATTTAATTCACCCGTATCTATAACTGTATCGGGTTTGATGTGTAATCTCAATCTGAAGTCGTGCCAATGGCCAATGTCCGATTCACCTGTGGATGTGATATTATATTAAGCCAACTAGTAATGTTGCATCGGGTCCGCAACATTCATCACAATTAGCGCTTGTAGGAGGATAGCCCTTTGGGTATTGCGATATGCGATTACCAATATGGTGGATGCGATATGATATTAAATCATATTTCAATGCTTCAGCAAGTCCACATGTATCGAAGTTAACAATATTTATATATATATTGCAAATTTGCATGTTTTAATGTGCCAAGGCTTAGAGCCCAAAAACCTGAAATACACTAAAAAAATGCTTCAGAACACTTTTGGCGGACTTCACTGTTTATGCACCCGAACTTATATGTTCTATCAGGTCTGCACATATATGTCGTTGTCGGGGGTTTGGGGTGATGGCACATAACCGAATTGCTGATTATCATATCGCTGATATATATATACTTCTCCGCTCTGATGGTATATTCCACTATAACTAAGTCTTCCGCCTCTGATAGTGTCTTAGCAATATAACTAAGTCTTCCACCTCTGATAGTGTATTTGCAATATAACTAGGTCTTCCACCTCCGATAGTGTATTTGCAATATAACTAAGTCTTCTTCCTATGATAGTGTATTTGCATGCATATACACTATATTGCTCCTGATAGCTCCCAATAGTGTATTTTTTGGCATTCTTTGTTATACTTTGCTTCGATAGGTCTCGATAGCTCTGTTTTCTTCCTCCGATAGCTCCCGATAGTGTATTCTATGGCATATTGCTCCTGATAGCTTTGTTTTCTCCTCTGATGGCTCTGTTTGCTTCTCCGATGGCTCTGTTTGCTTCCTATGGTTCCTCGAATATTGCCATATTGACATCAATGAGAATCTATGTCAACAATCTCTCCCTTTGTTATTGATGGCAATATTCTTCTGCTCTCCCACTTTGACATCAATGGCAAAGGAATGCATACGGATTCCCCCTGTCCTGCAACCTCTTTATGAATGAACTTGAGTGATGCTAAAGAGATAACCCCCATCTTTTGACGAAGATGTTCAAATGCCTCTCAAGGAAGAGGTATTGTGAAAATATCAACTATCTGCTCCTTAGCACTGATATATTCCAAGACGATGTTTTGTTCAGCTACTTGTTCACAAAGGAAATGATACTTGATTGATATATGTTTGGTCTTTGAGTGCATCACTGGATTTTTGCTGAGACCGATAGCACTTGTGTTATCACAATAGATGGTAATCGGTTGATTTGTACCTATGTTGACATCTTTTAGAGCTTCCTTCATCCATAGTATTTGAGTACAATAGTCTGTTGCAGCTATATACTCAGCTTCTGCTGTGGATAATGATATGGATGTCTGTTTTCGGCTGAGCCAAGCTACTAAACAACCTCCTAGAAAGAATGCATTTCCACTCATACTTTTTTGATCATCTACACTTCTGGCCCAATCAGCATCAGCGTATGTAGTTACAGTCAGTGTTGAGCTCTTAGGGTACCAAAGACCGAAATCAGGAGTTCCTTTCATATATATGAGAACTATTTTTACAGCTAACAAATGGGATTGTTTAGGGGCAGATTGAAATCTGCCCATCATTCCTACTGCCTGCATTATGTTGGGTCTTGTAGCGGTTAAGTACAGAAGGGCTCCAATTATTGACCTGTAATGAGTTGCACCTACTGCAGGGAAGTCATCTTTTTTGCTCAATTTGCAATTTTCGGTCATAGGTGTGCTCATAGGTGCACAATCTTCCATTCTATATCTTTTAAGCATGTCTTTAAGATATTTGGCTTGAGATATAAACAATCCTACTCTGATTTGAGATACTTGTAGTCCAAGGAAGTGAGATAACTCTCCTATCATTGACATCTTGAATTCTCTTGACATGTTTTGAGAAAATTCATGGCTCATTTCATCATTATTGCTAGAAAAAATCAGATCATCAACATAAACAAGTGTGACTAGTAACTTACCTTCATCTGTCTTTATGTAGAGATTAGTTCTTGCCACTCCCTTCTTGAAGCCTTGTTGTTGTAGGTAGTGATCCAATCTTGCATACCAAACTATGGGAGCTTGTTTCAACCCATATAATCCCTTTTTTAGCTTATAGACTGTCTTTTCCTTATGTTAGATCAAACCCTTCTAGTTGCTCCATGTAGACTTCTTCCTTGAGTTCCCCATTCAGAAATGTTGATTTTACATCCATTTGATAGATTTTGAATCCTTTTGAGCAAGCAAATGCCAAGAACATCCTGATAGCTTCCATAGGAGCTACTGGCGCAAATGTTTCTTCAAAGTCAATTCCTTCAATTTGTGAATAGCCTTTGCAAACAAGCCTTGCCTTGTTTCTGATAACTTGTCCATCTTCATTCATTTTATTTTTGAATACCCATTTGGTTCCTATTATGTTTTTGTCTTTTGGAAGAGGTACCAGCTCCCATGTCTCGTTCTTCTCAATTTGGGACATTTCTTCTTCCATGGCTTTTACCCAATGAGGATCCTTACTTGCTTGTGAAAATGTTTCTGGTTCTATCATGGATAGAAGAGCAATAGCATTTCTCTTTGGTGTAATTATCATCCTTCTTCGGGTTTGCATCCCTTCATCTCTATTGCCAATAATCTGCTCTTTTGGATGATATTTCTGGAGAAACTTCATCTTTGAAGGGGTATGAGGTTGTGCTTTTTCCTCTTTTTCTTCTTCAGGTTCTTCTTCTTCGATAAGAGGATCATCTTCATGTTCTTCAATTTCTTTTGGATGATATTTTTGGAGAAACTTCATCTTTGAAGGGGTATGAGGTTGTTCTTTTCCTCTTCTTCTTCTTCCCGATCTATTTCTTCTTCTTCAAGTTCTTCTTCTTCAATAAGAGGATCATCTTCATGTTCTTAAATTTCCTTTTCTGGAAGGTCTTCATCAATCTTTACATCAATGCTTTCCACTATTTCCTTAGTCGAAAATTGTAGCACTTGTAGGCTTTGCTCCATGTAGAGTATCCAAGGAATACCCCTTCATCAACCCGGGAATCAAACTTTCCTGGGGAGCCATCATTGATTTTTATGAAGCACTTGCTTCCAAAGATCTTGAAGTACTTTATTGAAGCAGGCCTTCCTTTCCATAATTCATAAGGAGTTTTATCACAATTTGGTCTTAATTGAGTTCGATTCAAGGTATAGATAGCTATCCCAACTGCTTCTCTCCAAAATTTTGGCTGCAATTCTGCTGCTAATAACATTGTTCTTGCCATTTCTTGAACTGTTCAGTTTCTTCATTCAACTACCCCATTTTTTTGGGGTGTTCTGGTAGTAGAGAACTCTCTCTTAATTCCATGTATATTACAAAACTCATTAAATTCTTTTGATGTGAATACTCCCCCTCTATCTATTCTGAGGCACTTAATTTTTGAGTCTTTTTCATTTTCTACAAGAGATTTTAGATTATTAAAACACTCAAATGTTTCAGATTTATATTTTATTAAATATATCCACATCATTCTAGTATACTCATCAACAAATAAAACAAAGTACCTTTCTCCATGGAGTGCTTGATTAATATTTGGTCCACATAAATCAACATGGATGATCTCCAAGGGCTTTGATGTAAAGAGCTCCTTGGTCTTGTGGCTAGTTTTGGTTTTCTTTCCATGTTGACATGGACCACATAGTCCTTGATTTGGTTTGAATAGCCTTGGGATGTCTCGTACAACTTTAATCTTGCTGATATGGATCAGATTTTCGAAGCTTATATGTCCAAGTCACTTGTGCCACAGCCAACGTTCATCTGTCTGACTTAGGGAGAGTTTATTTTCTTGAATCTTGTTCAGAATGTAAATGTTTTCTAGTGTTCTAAGCCCTTTCGCCACAAGTTCCCCTGAGGAAGAGTTCCTTATTTCATAGTCTTTGGTGCTAAAGGCAACATTATGTCCTTGATCACAGATTTGGCTAACACTCAGGAGGTTGTGTTTGAGCCCATCTACTAGCAGAGCATCTTGAGATTTTCCTTTTCCATTGATAAGAGTAATAGTTCCTTTTCCCGCAATTCTGGCATATCCACTCCCAAAGGACACATTTCCTTCCTTTTTGCTCGAGATGAACTTCCTTTTGTCCCCTGTCATGTGTCTGGAGCACCCACTATCCACAAACCAATGATTTTCATTATTTTGAGCATATAGAGCCAGACCACATTTATCCATGTTGGGATTCTCACTACTCACTTTTCCTTCTTTGAGTGGGAAGTTTTGTTCATAGTGTCCATTATTGTAGCATATTGAGCAAATCAGGTCAAACTTGGTCAAGGGATCAAACGAATTGAAGGTTTTGATTTGTCCCTACCTTTTGGGGGCATATGGTTTTATTATTTGATCCTTTAGCTTTCGTGTCTCACACTTGCGAGCCATGCAATTTCTTGCTTGATGACCAAAGTTTTTACAATGAAAACAATGTCCAAGAAAGATAGTTTTGTACCTATTGTAGTAGCCACTGTTTGAGTCAATTTCCTTCCTTGGAATTACTCCCGCTTCATTCTTTGGATTTGATATGGGCCTTTGATGGAATATTGGTTTGTATTTGTTGTAGTATCCATGGTTTGAATCCATATTCTTCTTTGGAGTTATTCTCTCTTCATTCTTTGGATCTGGGATGTGCCTTTGATGACATACATTTTCTTCTTTTGGGTTGCTGGAAAGTGCATCGGCATAGCTTTTCACACTATTCTTAGTGCTTGATGATTCTCCTTTAAACCTATTTCAAACTTGTCATGTTGAGGTTTTGGACTTTTTAGGGTAGTCTCAAGTATTTGAGAGCTTTTCCAACCCTTTTTAACTTGCTCCAATTCCTTCCTCAGAGATACTATTTTGGCTTCACATTCTTCGCAAGTCTCTTCTTTTTCTTTTAGCTTTGTTTCCAAGAGATCTTCTCTTCTTCTTGTTTCCTTGTTTTCTACCTTGAGAGAAATGATTTTATTCCGTAGTTTCTCATTTTCTTCAATGGCACTTATTAGCAGTTCATCTACATTTCCTTCTAGCCCTGAGTCATCATCATTTTTGAATGCCATGAATAATGTTTCTTGGTTTTCATCATGGTCGCTTTCCTCATCTGATTTCTTTTTGATGACTACAAACTCATCCCCATCAGACTCATCTTGCTTAGAGAAGAAGTTCTTCTTATTTAACCCTTTCTTTTTGTGTATCATTCTTTTATAATTTCCTTCATCATCACTATCATGTTTATGAGGACATTTTGCATCATAATGACCTACTTTTCCACATTTGAAATAGATAAGAGGGTACTTACCTTTTAGCTGAGATCCTTTCTTCAGCTTTCATACAAATTGAGCCAATTCGGATTCCACATTGGACTCATCACTACAGTCATTTATTTCTTTCCCCTTCTTTCATTTTGAACCCTTGAATGCTACATCTTTGGAGCTTGGGCCACCTTCCCTCATATCATAGGCAATGAGGATCCCATGGATTTCATCCATCTTGAGAGTATCTAGATCCTTTATTTCTTCTATGGCACTTATTTTTGGAGTCAAATCTATCTGGAAGAGATGTCAAGATCTTTTGAACAACGATACTTTCTTCAATGTTTTCGTCCAAACCTTTAAGAGCGTTAACCACTTTAGCTACTCAGAGAAAGTATCCTGCAATATCTTCTTCATCTTCTATTTTCAGAGTTTCAAATTGCCTTCTATGAGTTTGAAGCTTTGCCTCCTTGACTTTTGAGTCTCCATCATATAAGCCAATTAGCTTATCCCACATTTATTTGGCAGAGTTACAGTTCATGACTTTAGTAAACTTGGAATCAGTGATTCCACTAGTGATGGAGTTCAAGGCTTTTGCATTTGCAATGTAAGCTTTCCTATTGGAAGAGTGGAAGGAATTGGGTACTCATTTAGAACCAAATGCCAGACTTCAGGTCCAAGGGAAATTAAGTAGTAGGTCATTCTATATTTCTAGAAACCAAAATTAGTGCCATCGAACAGAGGAGGTCTTCCTGATGCTTCATGATTTCTCATCATGGTTGCAAATCCTTCTTCAAGCTGTTAGGCTAGTATGAAGAAGCCTGCTCTGATACCAATTGTTGGAAATACTGAGAGAGGGGGGAGGTGAATCAATATTCCTTTTTAATTGTTCTTTTTATCAACAAAACATATATATATATATTATATATATAGATAATGATATAGATATAGAATATAGATATAGATATAGATAGATATAGATATAGATAAAATATTAGATATAGATATGAATAGAATATATAATATATATATATATATATATATATATATATTAATATATATATAATAATATATATATATATATATATAATATAGATATAGATATATATGTATGTATATATATATGGAACATAGAAAATAGATAGCTATAATAAATGCTTTTATTAACACAAACACTGAAATGAAATAATACAATATATAACTAGTTGCAATCTGTTGCCAAGCTCCAACTTGGACTTTTGTGAGGCTCCATCCTCCAGAGAACCAACTCTGTTTTTACAAGGCAATAAATAGTTCTTCACTTAGGAGCACCAAATCCCAAGGATTTCAATCCTTTAAGTTCTAAGGCTCCAGCCCCGTGGGCTCCAACCTAGATCTGGTATAAACTGTTTTGTTGTAGTTCTCTGCTCCCAAGCCTGCTGAGCTTCTGCTTCACTTCTGTTCTCCTGCTTCTCCCACTTCTCCTGCCTCTCCTACCTCCGCTTGAACTTTGGCTTCCTCTCACTCTGATTATACACATAGACCCTCCTTTCCTTGTTTTTCCTGTTTTATGTATCCCTGATGCCTCTGACTGTTAGTTTCTGCTTTCCATTGGTTGTTCGGCTTCCTCAATGCTCGCTTCAGCTCCCTCTGCACTGGCTTGTCCTTTGGCTTCGCTCTTCTTCATTGCTTTGGCTTTTCAGTTTCCTCTGTGCTGGCTTCTCAGTTGTTGTAGCTTCCTCTGTCTCTTTGTGCTAACCAACACTCTTGGGACACGTCGATTCAATGGCGAGGACCAAATACATAGAGAAAAAATGCTGCCTATTAAAACTATAACAGAGCTCCTTTTATTAATAATTATAGACATACACAGGACTTTATCGTTTTACAGAGAGACTGCACTAGCAGGGTAGACCCACATGCCACGTCACAATCGCAATCACAGTCGGATTTTGTTCAGGCCACCTGAACTATCAGGTGAGTTTTATATGCATCTTTGGCCTTAAAACCCCACGCAATACAAAAATTTGAATACATAGAATTATATGAAAAAACATGAATGAACCGCTTAAGGGAAGACTTCAAATTTAATTCACCTGTATCTATAACTGTATTAGGACCGATGTGTAATCACAATCAGCAGTCACGCCAATGGTCGATGGCCGATTCACTTGTGAATGCGATACGATATTAAATCATATTTCAGTGTTTTAGTGGGTCTGCATGTATCGTAGTTATACGGTATTTATATATATATATATATATATATATATATATATATATATATATATATTGCAAATTTGCATGTTTTAATGCACTAAGGCTTAGAGCCCGAAAATCTGAAATACACTAAAAACATGCTTCAGAGAAGTTTTGGCGGACTTCACTATTTATGAACCCGAACTTATATGTTTTGTCAGGTCCACACATATATGTCACTGTCGGGGATTTAGGGTGATGGCACATAACCAAACTGCTAATTATCATATCGCCGATATATATATATATATACTTCTCCGTTCCGATGGTGTATTCCACTATAACTAAGTCTTCCACCTCTAATAGTGTATTTGCATGCATATACACTATACTTCTCCTGATAGCTCCCGATAGTGTATTCTTTGGCACTCTTTGCCATACTTTGCTCTGATTGCTCTGTTTGCTTCCTCTGATGGCTCTGATATCTCCTGATAGTGTATCATGTGGCATATTGCTCCCAATAGCTCTGTTTGCTCCTCCAATGGCTCTGTTTGCTTCCTCTAACTCCTCGAATATTGCCATATTGACATCAATGACAATCTATGTCAATAAGATGAAGCCATGGTAGAAATATGGGCATCTATACAATTTTTTTTTTAGTAGAAGGAATTAATTTAGAGATCTAGTGAAGCTATTGAAAAAATAAAAGTGTAGTTGGGTGATAAACCCAGTGAAGCTACAGAGCTCATCAAGTTCCTCAATTCCAAAAACAAGAAAGAACTAAAAGAATTGAAGATTGAGGTTAGAACTGAAACCATACTAGAGGTCAAAAAGGTGTTGACCAAGAGAAATTTGATCACGTAGCTAGAAGAAAAGTGTCAAGTTCTGGGAATTGATGTACAAAGGTTCCTCAATAAGCTGGAAGCCCTCTACAAAAAAGGACTTCCCAGTTTATTAGTAATAAATGACAAGCTCAGTACAAGGTTATATTACAGTTACAAATTGCTAACGAGGGCTAAAGAAACTTATAAATTTGTAGGAGGGAGAATAAGCATGACAGGAAAAGTGTTTTGAAGCATTGGCATATGATTTGGACATTCAGTATGAAATCAAGAATATCTTTATTTCCAAACCAACTTTTGCCAAATACACTGAAGTGGATGAGGTCCATAGGAAGTTACTCAAGACATCTATCCCCAGTGAACAACGTTGGGATAAATTATGTGAGTTACTGGAGTAAGAAGATGGCTTGGTTTTACAACTCAGCATGAACAACACAACAGGATTCGAAGGGCTAGATATTCAGTAATTCCACAAATCAAGTGCGAGAACTTTAGACATTTCCAATTTTCCTAATTTTTTGTAACAGTTAGATAGATTCAGTTTAGGAATTCCTAAATACACCTTAATTAGTTTTGACAAGATATTTTGTAAATAACTTATAAATACTTCTCTTTTTGAAGTATCAAGGGTTGATTTTTGCGTTTCAGAAAGATATTCTATTATTTTCATTTGATGGGATGATTAGTAATAAAAAGGACATTCTTCATAGGATTCATGTGTCGGACTATTTGGAGAAGTGCTTCTCTCACTATTTATGTGTTATTTCTTTGTTTCCATGCTTATGTTTTCTTAAACTTGAATTATTTTATAGAAATTTGATGAACAGAATTTGTTGAAAAATACACTTGGATTCTAGTTGTGGATAATTTAAATGTTTTCTTCTGATATCATGTTAAATAATTCTTAATTGCTCTTTAACTTCAATTAAACTTATATCTTTTCTTCTATCGCACTTCATTTAAACGTAAAGGATCCAGTTAGTTCAACTAGATTGCCCTGTGAAACTCCTTTGAAAATCTGAAACAGATCTATGTTAAGTTGTAGACTCCATAGCCCAATGGAAGTTTCAGGCATTTGATCATACGATCAATTTTAAAATCAAACTCCGAACTCCCATAACTATCCTAATATCTAAATACAACAAAGTTAAATCTGATAGAGAGATCCCTCACTAAGGCTGGTAGGGCTAGATCCCAGCTTCCAAAGTGGTTTTGTGGTTACCTCTATGGTTCTCTTTTGCAACCTCAAAAAATTACAGAGTGCTGATAATATTGTTGAAGCAAAATCCAAACCCGAGATAGGACTTCCACGTTTTGCACGACCGTAGAATAATCGAGCTAAATCTCTCTTCAACCATTCACCCTCGTGCCATATTCCAAGCATGAACTTGGGATCTCATAGAACACATCAATAAAAACACCATCAAGGGCTTCCAGAGGCCATCCACCTCAACCCATCAAACAATGGTTCCACCTCATGGTCGGGCATCACAAAACCATCATCAGATCAATCTGTATCCAAGCCTTCTAGGGATTTGGAGTGTTTTTCCAACAAACACTCCAAGACTAGTAACTCAACCCATAGATTTTATCAGGCTCCAAAGCGTTTGTCCAACCAAGGCTTCAGGACTAGTAACTCAACCCAACAAGGGCTCTAGAGTGTTTTTCCAAAAGGACCTGAAGGAAAGAGGGAGGCTCCCTAAGCAGTTGAAGGAACAACATGTGATCTAGGTGGATATTGGTGGCCACTCGCCAAGTCCACTTGGACCCCCACCATTGTTTCTTTCAGATTTTCCGTTTCCTTAATTGTAGCACAATTTACTAGTTTTAGCAGTTTTAATGGCTTTGGAAGTTCAAGACCCAAAAAACTGCTAAAAATAGTAAATTGTGCTACAATTAAGGAAATTGAAAAGCTGAAAGAAACAATGTGGGGGGTCCACGTGGACTTGGTGGGTGGCCACCAATATCCACATGGATCATTCCTCCCCCTTAGGAAGCAATGGTCCCCATTGCGTTGAGTTCCTCCATGAGATGAGGAAACTTCTGCTGAACTTGATCCCTGGTGAGCCACTTGCCCTGGTGAAGGAGTTGGCCCACTTTGACAACTCGATACAGTTGGATGTTCTACTGGCAGGTGTGCTTGATCTGTGTGTCCATGATCCAATCAGTTGCAGCTTGTCCCATGCAATCTGGATTTAACTCTATGGGTGTGCGTTGTTTTTCAATGTCGAATGTGTCTAGTAATGGTGGAAAGTATGGCCGAAGGCGGTCCACATTGAACACTGGGTGCAAGCCAAGGAATGGGGGAATGCTGAGCTCAAATTCATTGTCTCCCACAACCTTGGTAATGGTGTAAGGACCATATCGAAGTGGTATGAGTTTCCGAACGGCTTCGAAAGTTTAGGACTCAAAAAACTGCTAAAAATAGTAAACTATGCTACAATTAAGGAAACTGAAAAGCTGAAAGAAACAATGGTGGGGGTCCAAGTGGACTTGGCGGGTGGCCACCAATATCCACCTGGATCAAAATGAGAGGCGAGGGAGAGTTACGAAGGGATAATCGAAGTTTGGGAATAATGAAGATGGTTTAATCGAAATAAATGCTTCAGATAGGAGGAAACATAAGTGCAAAGTCCCTAAAAAAATTGCAAGAGCAAGACAAGACAAAGAGCATAATTGAAATGAAATTTGAAATTGAGAGTTGGTTACCTTTATAAAACCAGAGAGCCCAAATTGGCATGGAATCTATCACATAACAACTTCCATATGAGATAAACTCCTCTATCTAGAGAAAGGAGGGATGAGAACACACAAAGTGGTAGAAGGGCCCTAATTTCGATAGAGAGAAAAATAAAGTTATCGTGAAGGTCTCCAAAACTATCCATAAGATCCACTTGAGATACCACTTGCAAGCTTATGAAGAATAGCTCTCGAATCCCCTTTGAGTAATATAAAATTTCTTATCGAAACCATGTGGGAAAAGCCCTAGAGATGTAAATCTTAAATTATTAGATCACACTTATTGCGTAACACAAAACATGAATCCCTTGTTAATGGAAAATTTCTCTACACCTTTGAAGAATGTTTTGCTTCCAAAAAGGCACATCGAACTCTCATACAAACACCAAAGGTCGAAATCCAGCATATTGATCACCCTCCCTCGGTCCATGGATGTAGTCTCACGGCCAAAAAATTCACACTCATAGAAATCATATGAACCTTGAATACAATGAACTTGCACCCCCTGGAGCTTTCATAGATCCTAGTACAATGGATGAAAAATAAATGAGTTGTCGTCTTGTTGTTGAGATTGCTACATGCAAGGATTAAAGGGACGTGTGGCCTACATGCCCACTGCCATCCAACTCATCCATGGAAATAGACCCACACCACATAACCACTCGTTTATAATTCACAATGTTGAGGGAATGGAAGGACTTATAAAATAAATTCATAAAGTCCACCAAAAAAATGGATTTTTGAGTGCGCATATGATTTGGATTTAAACAGGAACACAACAAATTACAGAGATAACCATAAACACAAAGATGCAGCGGAAATAATACTTCATTTCATTAATGTAAAATACTAAAATATGTTTACAAACAGAAACGGAAATACACCAGCTAGGGCGATGGTAGGTTATCTCTGAGAAGAGATGTGGTGGCTACATGCCTCCGAAATCAACTACAATGTGGCTCAAGGACCTTTTTATTATTGAATAATAAGAGCAAACCCTAAACAACCAAAACCCTAACCCGATGAGATGTAACACCAAGAGTTTATTGGCCCCGTTGGGGTGAGTTGGACAGCCAACTTGCCAGGGTTGTGACTTGGTCTATTATCTCCGTTTGACGCGCATGATAACCTGTTGGAAAGATCTCTCCGAGGACTACGATAGAAAATATTATTTTAGACAAAAAACCACTTGCGGTAGATTTCCAAAAGGAACATCATTTAGGACCTCAAAATGGCTCCGGAAGTTTAGGACCCGAAAAATTGCTAAAAATAGTAAAATGTGCTACAATTTAGGAAACTAAAAAACTTGAAAGAAGCAATGGTGGGGGTCCAAGTGGAATTGGCAGTTGGCCACCAATATCCATCTTGATTAACATACTCATGTACTCTTTCGTTGAAGCAAAGAAAAGAGACCTGGATAGGGCTCTTCACGAAGCAAATCAAGGACACATTCCCCAATCAGTGGAGAAATTATTACATGTTCTCACAAAGACTTCAAGTTTGATTTTCCTTAACTAATTAACTCAAACTGAATTAATTAATTAATATTCAAACTGCTAGTAAGACTAAATTCGAATTTTACTTCCTATTTCTAGTCCAGGGACTGACTAAAATAGGAATCCACACTGCGTTGTTAAAAATAGAACTTCTATTTTTAGCACTTCCATTTTTCATTCCCTATTGCCCAATCCAGCACTAATGCCCAAACTGCTTTTTTTAGCACTTCTATTTTTAGCAATTTCTTGTTGCCAATTTTCAACATTTTCCATCCAAACTTATTGTTGATGACTATATTTCTAGCTTCTAATAGACAAGCCTGATTTGCTAGCTCATTAGATTCCTTGTTTTGAGTTCCTAAAATGTGACAGAAGGCCTTGTTAGGGAAGGAATGCAATATACAAAATATTATGAGCAATAGAAGATTTAGATGGTTGTTCTTAGGGAGAGAGCCATTTTGTAAATATTGAATGGTAATAAGAGAATCTCCTAGGATTTCTATGCCGGAAATTTCCACATCCTTGGGAAATTGAAGACCAAGCAAGAGCTCATACATTTTAGCCAAATTATTCATCTTTTTTCCAAGCCCCGAGGAATATAATAGAATTTTTACTTGGATATATTTTTTATATTTCTAGGTTACGATTATGGGAAAATCTTGAGCATTTTCCTCCATTTCAAGGATTGTTTTAAAATGTGAACCTTATTTACAATACAAGGTCATCTAACAATAAGGCTCAAAGCCATTGTGATAATATACTCATTATGAGCTCAACATGTCAGTTTTGGGAATTGAACTTTAGTGGGGAGGATAACAATCAGTCCTTCCAAACCCCAAACTAAACTCAATTGACATTTCTTACTTTACATACATATATATTTATTTATTTTTAGCTTAAAAAAATTCCAAAAAACTATTTTTATTCTTTAATTAAAAAAGAAAACAAATTTTATTAATCTATTAATACCATGGACCAAAAGAGAACGAAATTAAGGAAAAGGAGAAATCATTTGTATGTTTCCAAAATGAAGACCATACCAAGATAAATTAAATCAAAAACACTGGTTGTCCCGTTGAACTCCAAATAAATGAGTGTGCCTTCAAATAGTTATGGAATATATGTGTGTGTGTGTGTGTGTGCCTGCGCGTGCATTTTAGTTATAATTAATAGATAAAATGATTGTATGAAAAGGTATAAGCGTGCTATTTTTGTTTTTTTGTTTGTCTTAAACTAGATAAATGATATGGATGAGAAGATACTCTTCAAAATTGTTTCCAACTCCAACCATAATCATTAGTGGTTCAAGTAAGGATGATATCAAAATGTCAAATCTTGTCTAAATAATTGAGAAATGTAGAGATATGTCATCTTATAAAACATTGATAATTTGGAATAGAATAAAAAGTGACTGGGTGTTCTATTAAGATGCTTTGTGGTGAAAATACCACTCTTTCTAAACTCGTGGGGAAAAATCCAACCATGTTAGCCACACTTAAGGTTGGTGTGGCTGAGACTGAGTGTGATCCCTGAGTGATTTTGATGGGCATTGGCATAAATTCTCTTGGATAGAAGTTACTCAACCCACAGATTATCCAAAATATTCCTAAAAATCATCGATCTTTATTCTTTTTTTGTCCTCAAATTTTTTTCTTTTCTTCAAATCCTTTGTCCGCATAATGTTGTGAGTTGGAAAAGTAGAATAGATTCCCTGTGACATATCCGGTGAAAATGAGGGGGAGAGAGATTAAATTGGTAAACAAATACTTTGAGAGTTGAGGGTTACAAAGGGGATGTACACAAACTCTAACATCCTATCAACCTCATGAGCTATCCATATTTCCATTGGATAACTTTGTATGAGCAAATTGATACTTAGGTTTTAAGTTTCAATAAAGTTATTTAACAATTTGAATAAAAGAATAATTTAAACAATGATGCAATTAAAGTTTCAAGAAATTTATTGAACAATTTCCCAGCGCCTTCTTTTCATCTCTGTATTCCATGTCTCCACCGACTCAAACTTCCAATTCTATAGACGCATTCTATTTTACACATGATTGAAGACTACCCATAAAGATTCTTCCAAAGTTTTTCCATCTCTCGTTCATGGAAGACCACCACCCACCCTATTCTCGTAATACACACGACAAAATGAAAAATTTGCAACTCTTAGGTGTGTTAAGCTCCCTCTCCCAACAGTTGCCGATAATCTGGAAATCAATTGCAATCATTTCCTTAAATTACGGAAACCAACTGCAGTTATTTCCTTCAATTACGGAAACTATCTTCAGTTAATTAATTTCTTATTGGGAGCTCCTGGAGTGGTCCATTACTCCCTCTGCAGTTCTCTACCATGATCTGTGTAACACTTGACACATAGCCAACAAAATCTTGATGGAAGCTTGGCTATAAATACTTCTGTTTGGTCCCCAAGCTCACTAACTGATTCCCCTTCAGTCTTACACCATCAAGATAGAGTGAGAAGAGCTTGGAATTGCCACATGGATGAGAGTTTTTGAAATCATTGTGGTTGGACACTGGACTTCCCTTCCTTTGTTGTCTATTTAAATGCTTGTTGATGATCTTCAACAAATTCTACCAGCCATTATGTTTATATGAGATAGGATGGGATTGCGAGGGATTTCTATATTGATGTTCCATTTATTTATGAATTTTTTCATAGTATTTGAAAATAGGCCATACTCCATTGTGCGATAAGATGGCCACATGTATTTTTCGGTTTTCTTACTTGTACTCAGCTCCTCCACATTGCATTCACAATGTTTGGTAGGCAGTCGCCTCTGTTTTCCTGTTGTCGCTCTGGCTCGTGGATTCAGTGGATTTTTTTTGCAGAGGTGAAGCAACTATACGTAGACATCGATCTACATGGTGGACATCGGAGTGTGAGTAGCATCAATGGCCAGAGGTATGATTTATTGGGCATTAAAGTTTTCGATTCTTTTAAGTATTTATTTCGCATTATAGAATCATTATTTTGCTATCATTTGGTATCAGAGCAATTTTTATCTCTACCTTGGTGTTTATAGACATGCTCTATTTGGCTAAATGCCATATTTTGAGAATTTTCTTAATTAAGGCATTTATTTGGAAATATGTATAATTTTTGCTCAATTTTTATGCTTGTAATATTTATTTGGTTTAATTATATGCAATTTGGATAATTGTTGTGCAAATTTATTAACGATGCTCATATTTAATTTGCATGAATTGATTATTTCTACTCTAATTAGTACATGTTATTTTGGATGAGTATACGAGACCCATCGTTGAATGTTATGCATAAATATTATAGTTTTATTTATGCAATTTATAATTATTCTCATATCAAGTTAATTTTTATGCATAAAAGAAATAATGTCTAGTGATCCATATAATTTTTAATTGATTAGAGAATAACCACAACATCTCTAATTAAATAATATTATAT
>APFE030650622.1:24030-76543 GCA_000404065.3 Pinus taeda | reverse complement strand
ATAATAAAATCAAAAATCAAAATTAACTAATAATTAAAAGCAGAGTAAGGTATGAAAAAATATATAATCAAATGATAAAATCAAATCAAAATTAAAATAAATTTTATTTAATTATCATAAAGTAGATTTAACTTTAATAGAATATTTTAGAATATTCATAATAATGTACACAAATCAAATATTGAGATTTCTCTCCAAAATGGTTACACTCTTTTTTCTTTTTTAATTAAATTTATTAATTAAAAAAATGACATTAAAACAAGTCTCATATGAAATAAGTTGTGGTTTTTTTTGGGTATGGAGTATTGATAAGCCATGATATTGTGACAAAGCCTATTTACATATTAAGAATCTCCATAATAAAGTGAGGGAAAATATTGTACCTTGTTCCATGTTTTTTTAAATGTATAATGTTTAATTTATATAATATTTTTTAATAATAATAGTAATAGTATGGTGGAGATGTTGTTGTTGGAATTAATGGAGAATGTATTATTGGAGAGAGTCAGTGCATTATCTGAATGTGTCTTAGTTTAGGAATTAGTTCCTACATTCTAGGTCGTTGTTCTACCTCTCCTATTTGCATGTAAACTTATATATTCTTGATGATTAATGATTAAAGTGTAGAGCATTTTGCTAGATGCATTCTCTAGGTCAAGCTCCTCACCTTTGAGCTACATAGTTTGAGAATATATCTTGATTTCTTCAAATTTTAACATGGTACCAGAGTTGGTTACTTTGGTGGCTGGATGATTAAGTGTCCTTAGTGGCGGAGTCAGTCTCGAGAAGAACTCACTGTTTCTTTTTCTCGGCATTCACCACTTAATCAACGCCTATTTTGTTTCGAAGATCGCACTAGTCAAGCACGGCCAGAAGAGGAGGCAGTGCACCTATGACCCCAGGAAACGCGTTGATCTCCCTTCCCTTACATAGATCTTCATCAGCACACCAAATCAGCGCGTGGTTTCTGCCAATATATGTGTTGGTTGAATTTTTGAAAAGTCTGGGTACTTGCCGCTGTTTCATTGCTCTTCTTGTGGTGCAGGATCAATCCAGAGGTCAACAGTGGATGAGACTATCTAGATCAAGCAAGTGGTGTGAGGATCATGCAGTGGATCCTACCAAATTGCTGAGTCTACATTGGCAGCATTCATCGTTGCAGATTGACCCTAGAATCTGTGGATCTGGCGATCTGGTGATCTATGGTATTGTGGATCCGGTAATCTGTGGTGATATGTGGTATTGTAGATCTGGTGATGGTAAGCTAGTTGCCTACCTAGGTGATTGGTGGTAAACCCGACGTGATTAGATCGGTGGTATTTTTTGTGTAGTACAACAAAACGTAGATCGGCAAGGCTCTCGGAAAGAATCGGTGGATCATGGTATCACCTGATTTGTGGCAAGCTCCGTTGAGCTAATCCCTGAGGCAGAAGTGGTAAGCTTCATTGAGTTTGCAGCGTGGGCATGTTCTGTGCACTGGAATGCGAGACGTAAATCACAATGGAGTTGCAGTGATGGTGATGATCAGCTGGTACATGAAGCTGACCTGAAGGTCCATCAATGCCAGATCATACTAGATTATTGTTGAACATTGTGAACCAGTCCTTTTCCTAGATGAGGATGTCATTGTAGATTGTTGTGAAAGATATTTTGTCAATCCTTGGCTTGTTTTCATTCAATTCATGTCTGATTTTAGTTCTAGTTCTGCGTTAGTGGTTTCTTAACACCGATAAGATGGTTTCCTTCGAGATCCAAACTCTTATGGATAGTTTCTTTTGGAGAGATTCTTACTTCTGGAGAAATGTGGAACCCCTCATTTCCACTATCAATGATTAGATCCAACGTTGTATATACTGTAAGAAAGTGTTTTTCGTTAAAGATGAGATTTGCATATTTTTCTTAAATACATGCATATGAAACTGATTCCCAATCTTGGTCGAATAGAATGCCGATTTTTTTATTTATTAAATGAGATTGAATTTTCTAATTTGGAGATCGATATTGAGATCACTAGTATTTCTCAATAAGTACCCAGTTGCCTCGGAAGGTGCTTTGATTACTTGGTGGCTGAAAGTGTTGGAATTTTACTAGTGTTTTTAATTGAAGGCATCTCAATTGTTCAAGACCGGGGATCTTGTGCTCGATCCATAGATCGGTCTGTCATGATGAATAATAAGATGGCAGAGGCGTACTTGAAGCAGAGAAACAAGCATGATGGGTCCAATTATTTTAATTGGAAATTCAAGTTGTAGACCTTGCTTGAGGGGCAAAGTGTGTGGGCGATTGCAAATGGGGATGAATTGAAGCCAATTGTAGTAGGAGGCGGCACTGCTGCAACAATTCAAGATTCGGAGAAGAGGGAGGACAAGGCGAAAGTGTTGTTGAAATTGTCAGTGAAAGACTGCATTATCCCTCACATTAAAGAGTGTAAATAAACAAATGATATCTAAACAACTCTCAAGGATTTGTATGAGATAAAGAATACAAATCGTTTATTGTTACTAAAGAGTAAGATTCTCGTGTCCATCGAAATGGAGGAGAATAAATGAGTCATTGCATTCATTTATTAGATCAAGGAGCTAAGAAACACGCTGTTTGATATAGGGGAGATAGTATCGAAGATTGATCTCATCATAGTTACCATGAATGGTATGATTGGTGACTATTAGATGTTTATTACAAACCTGGATGCAAGGGAGAAAGCCCCCAATTTCTAAGAATTGACAAGGATCCTGATGCAAGAGGAAGAAAGGTGGATGACTCTGAAACCCTAGAATTCAAATCTTGCATTAATGGCAAAGAAAAAGCTTTTCATAGGAAAATCAAGCGCGAGATAGAAAGGTGATGGTACACCATAGAGAAATCCACCTCAAAGTATGTCTTCGACCAGAAATGGTTCAAGGATCAAATATTTTTACTGTGGTAAATCTGGTCACATTGCTAGGAATTGCCATAAGAAGAATCTTGATGAAAAATGACATTGACATAAGAAGCATGCAGGGCACTTTGTTGATGAATATCAGAATCAAAATCTCAGGTTGTATGCATTTTATTCTTCTTTCTCTACTGAGGATGATGAAGCAAAAACTTGGTTTATGGATTCAGGAGCTTCCACTTACATGACAGGTAATAGACATTTGCTTGAAAATTTTAAACAAACCAACAGTGGTGCTAATATCTACCTTGGTGATGACAGAAGGTACCAGATTAAGCGGTATGGAAATATTCCTGTAGTATTACCTGATGGTAATATTAGGAGTATTCAAAATGTAATGTATGTACGAGGAATTAAAAATAATATGATCTTAGTCTCTAAGATAACAGATCAAAACCTTAAGGTATAATTGTTTAAGTCTTATTATGTTATTAAAGATCTGCTGGAACATATGAAGCCAATTACATCAGGTATTCAAGTTGGAGGTCTCTACAAGATGAATGTAAAGAGCACACCACACCAAGCCTTGACTTCAATAGTTATGATTGCAGAGAATTTGTAGTATCAAAGATTCGGTCATATCAATTTTCATGACCTAATGCTACTTCAAAAACAAAGTATGGTCAATGGTCTCCCAGTTTTAAAAAATGTTCATGTTGATTGTGAAGCATGTGCTCTTGGAAAGATGCACAGGGATGATTTTCCCGCAAGACTAGATAGAAAAAAGAGAGATATACTAGAGATTGTGCACACTGATATATGTGGACTAATGAATACAAGGTAATTAGGAGGTGCATATTATCTTTTATTATTTGTCGAAGATTGCACAAAATTTACCTGGGTATATCCTCTCAGAAAGAAGGGTCATACTTTTGAATATTTTAAAGAGTTCAAAAGCGTGGTTGAAAAACAAACAGGGAAGCTCATTAACATTCTTTGCTCAGATCAAGGGGTAGAATACAAGTAGAGTGGCTTTATCAAATATTACAAAGACCATGGGATAGTTCAACAATTTACAGTACCCAACACTCCTTAACAAAATGGGGTTGCAAAGAGGAGGAACATATGCCTTGTGGAGTGTGGTGCAGGTAAATTATAAGTGTGGACACAAACAATTCCTCTAGCCTGAGAGAGCGGGTCTAGCAAAAAACAAACAATCTATGGAAAATATCCTTAAGCTAGAATCAAATAAGAGGGCCTACCTCTTAGTACGTTATTCCGCTTGGTGATGATCATGCTTCCTTACTCCAGCTATCTCTGATTTCCTTCCTTCAAATACCCGAAACAAGCAAACAACAGCAAACAAGAAATTTGATAACATACAAATTGCACTCAACCTACTTAATAGGTCAAGGAAAATTAAGCCATAAAGATGAAAAAGAACACTTCATGTAGGAAATCAATCGATAGTTGTATTCATATAAATTAGAAAGGGATTACAACCAATGCCTTGATGTCGCTAGTCTCCTCCAACGTATCCAGGTTCCCACACTTCTACTAGCATTTAATGGATAACTCCAATAATGGAAGTTTTAAGGCCTCTTCTCTCTAGTCTCAAACCAAACCAAAACACACTATTCTCCCTCAAACATACACTAGAAAGCTACAAGCTATAGATGTATTTTTTATCATTCAAAACCCAAAAGCTCCAACTAGATTTTGTTTGGGAAAAAGAGAGGTTTATATAGCTTGGATGGATGGGAGATGGTTCCTCTCATCATGGGAGAAGGTCTTATCTCTTGAGTCTGTTCCATCCTAATAGGGGAAAGGAGCCCAAACTGACTTCCTCGGCTCCATTTAGTGCAACCATCTACCAAACTTTAGTTATGAATCTTCTAGAGCTGGAAGCTTTGACTCCATATTTAAAAACTTACCAAAAGAGGATCAGTGCGATTGAAAAAGGGCCCAGTCACTCCAAGTCAATAGCGCCAGTCTTGTAAATTGGGGTAAAAGGAAGATTTTTGGGAAATAATGCAAAAGGGGATTGTTCTGCTCATGATGAGGGACATACTATGAGTTTCTTCATGATGGGAAAGCATGTAGGGCTCACTATAGAGGTCCTCCAAGATCGTGAACAGAGAGTACAGGGACAATGAAAAAATGTTGTGTAACAGATGCCCCCTAAAGCATGAATGCCAAACTAGAGTGAGAGGTGAAATGATTTACAAGTACGTGTGGGGAACTAGAGTTTGTCATCGTAAAACTTGCAAGCAAACATAGATACATGTACATCACTGAAAAATTTGTTAATGATACATGAATCGTGGTATGGATGCAACCATCCAAAGAATGATCATATAAATGGATCCAAGGCATGGGCGCAATCATCAAATAGAGAGAATCATAACGAAACCAAGGTATGGTCACAACCGTCCAATAATGAGAAGGATCACATATAACAACTCATGGCATGGTCGTAGCCATCCATCTGAAAGAGACTTGTATATCAACATAATCATGTCTCATCGCCTTACAACCTCGACTTGTGTAATCTGAGCCCAGGGTCTTGCGCTCTAACACAACTCGATCAAAGTAAAAATTATAACATGTGAATATATGTGTTGACATCGAACATGCTAGAAAGTCGCTTAATTACCAGTCAATGATGTGAAATGTTAACAAGAACGAGAGATACCACCAATAATGACAATGGCTCTCAAGGTACCAGCAGCAAATTTCACAAAATGTGAATAAAGGAACTGAAGTTGAACACCCGTGAAATCGCCTGATCGAAAGCTAATGATGTGAACTTGTCATCGAGTGTGAATAACTTGCCATTAGGGAATGCAAGATCTAAGGTACTGGAAGAGAGACTCTTGGCCAACTCCCTGGATAATGAGCTGAAGTCGACACGAAGTGACCACGTCGAAGGAGGGCCATGATGTATCCCATATCATTGACATGAGACAAATGGTTGCAATGATTTAATATGATACAGAGAATTAGGGATAAGTGTAACTACAGAAGAACTAACTCTTGAACATATTGGTGACATGACTTTGGAGTTTGGCAGGTTTTGGATCCATAGGATCGGTGGTCATCATGAAATGGTAGAGATCAAATTGAAGGAAAAAAGAACGGACCAAACCAGGAAGGTCAATGATGAAGTGAAGATATCTCAATCTGAAACGAAATAGAAAGTGTCATGTTCAAGAGTGAGCTACCGACACAACTGATAGAATTTCCCATTTTACCCCACCATTTCTGGAAAGTACCCAAATTATTTTTTATCGCAAGATTGAAGGGGATAGAATGTGCTCGTACTGTAAGTTCATCCTTTGGATGAATCTGACCTAGTAAGTTTAATGAGCTCTAGGAAGGAGAAGCTCATCCCCATCATAGTGACGATTCCAATGTCGTATAATGTTTTAACGAGGCCGAAAAAGGTGTAATTTGGTATCCTTTTCATGTTTAGAGAGTTTGAAAAAGACACGGACAAGAAAACTCCACATGGTCCCTTTTCATACATTTGTGTCTCTCAAGCCCAAAGAGGTAGAAAATGATACTTGAGAGAACCGCTTGACCATTTCAGCTAGGGAGTACCTTTTTTGTAAATAGTTTATCCTAGCCTGAAAAGGGGGTAAACATATAATGGGTAAACAACATTTCGCAGCCTTTAACGAGTTCAAAATGACAAGAGCTTGGCAATCTTTTTGTGTTTAAAGAGTTGCAAAAGAGTTGAAAGAAAACCCCCCGTTTTTATTCTCTTTAACGAGTCAAAAAGGGAAAAAGACTCGGTGATCTTTTCATTTGAGTTTTACGAGCCAAGAAAAGAGATTAAATGTGACTCTAGTACCATCATCAGTAATCCATCACTTGTCCATGCACAAAAGATAAATAGGTTAGAAATACTTTTAAAAACCCTAACATTGCATGAAAAATGAATAAAAAGAGGAAAAAGTAACTATTTTTTACCACTTACCATTTTACCTTGGAGTGAAGATCTTTCTACCCATTTGTGCCCTAGTATTTCAGGAGTAGAGTGAGGGAGATCCGGGAGGCCATTCGTCGAGCCGTCAGTTGCAAGTAAGAGCCAAGACCCTAAGCTCCATTTTCATGCTTATCTTTACTTGTTTTTAACCATTTTTTTCATTTTTTAAGGAGGTTTTGTCAAAACAATTTCACCCTCGGTCGGTGTGATTTTCAAGCACAAAATCGTGCCAATCGGGGGCTATGAAAACTGTCAAGTGTGACATCAATGCTACTATTTTTAAAGAAGTCACGCTGATGCTGTGAACAATTTTTTTTTCAAGTTTTTGCTTAATCTTTTTGATTTAATCCAAATTTTTCCAGCCAAAGATGATTATTGACTTGATTTTATGCTTTTTGTAGGGAAAACATCATGAAAAATGGTGGATTGGAAGGAGCGCGAGCATGAGGAGATTGGTAAAAAAGTAATGGAAGACCCAAATTGCTTGGATGCTTTGAGGAACTATGGGCTCCTTAAATTCTTCCTCACACCAGGGATGCAGGCTCAACCCGAATTGCTACAGTATCTGATCAGTCTCTGGGATATCAATCGGGAAGTTTTTATGATCCGGGACCAAGAACTAGAACTAGAAGCTTCCAACATTTATTTCATCACAGGACTGTCTCGTTGAGGGGAGCCAGTCAATCTATATGGATCTAGGCCTATTGAGGTAAGCGTGGGCATGCTACTTGCAGAACATTTCCTGGAAGCACTAAAATAAAAAAGTGGCAAGATAAATCTCATGACTGTTCGGGATCTTGCGCTGAGAGTGTTGTTATTAACCATCAATAGAGTGGTTGGGTTGCAAGCAGAGCATGAGACCAATAAGTCGAAGTTTCAGTATGCTATCGACTGTATGGCACCGATGATCTTCAATTGGGCGGAAGCCATGAAGATCAACACGAAGCGCTAGGTATCAAAAGCTAAGGCGGGGAACCTGGAGTAGTTTTTCTATGGGTTAGTTCTAGTGACCTTCTTTCTGGAGCAGGTTCCGTTGTTTCACTACCAGATGGATGAGGTGGAACCACCATTGCCATGAGACCCACGAATGGTCCGTTGGAGTGCATTGATGCCTAGGATTACCAGGGACCAACAGATGTCCTATAAGCACGTCTTCTTCTCATGGCTATGACAATAGCTGATCGTAGTAGAGGATTTGCCCTATAGCAGTACTGACATCCATGGTGATCCAGATATGTCGCTCCCTAAGGGGGAGGATTATGATGATGGAGGTAATAAACAAACAATTTTAATTTTTAATTTTTTATTGTTTTTGAAATATATGTATTCATGACATTTCGATTTTATGAATGCAGATGTTGAACCAGAACGCCCTGTCAGGATGTTGTTATAGACATATTTGGGCACTGCTGTTGGAAATAATACTGGGGGGGGGGGGGGAATCAGTATTATCAAATCAGATACTTTTTCATTTTCATACTCAGATTCATATACGCTACTTCAGTTAAGGATATCTGCATATATATACGACTGTGTTAAAAGCAACTAGCGTACATCCAGTAACCTTTATGATTTAGTTAGCTCATCTTCAGTGAATGCATCTGAACATTATTAACCATATGAACAGTAAACAGAACAGATTATCACACATAAAGAGCACACATGAACACCATGATGTAAGGTGGAAACCCAATGTGGGTGAAAACCACCTGCTGCAATTTGTTTCTATCTTCCTTTAATAAGAAACTTCTTTTACAATGTTCTGGTGTAGTCCTTTACCAGTACGCAGGCTTCTACCTGCAGAAGGCTACCACCTTCTTAGCTCTTGTACTAGCCATTCCATTTACTAGTACGTACGCGCTGGCCTACTGAAGGCTCCAACCTTCACTCGTTTTCCAGCTGCTTCTGGAAGGGAGCTACAACCCCCTGGCTCTCAATATGTTTACTAGTACGTAGGTGCCGGCCTACGATCATCTAGGGACCACGTTTCATAAATTTTCAGACTGGATCCATAAAACAATCACCATTGCAATACAACCTGCATCATCAATCTCTGAATCACCCAATACTGAAACCCTATCAACAACACAGTCACCAGAACACTGAACAGACTACATAACTCTGCAACAACAACCAGATCCAATAGCAACTTCAAATATCATACTTCATACTATATACGCTACTTGGATGAACCTAACCTGCATGTATACGTGCTTTTACCAAAGACAACCCACGTACAGATCTGCAAATTCTAACTCATAACTTTGCAGCGATTTCAGACATCAGCACATACCCAGATCATAACATTCATACAATAAACATGCGTCAATAGATCTAGTCTATCCATAATCAAACCATATAAAGATAATCATTCCTAGCCTTGAGATCTCGTTCCATCGTTCATCATCCTTTCATATTTTGCATTAGAGTTTCTTGTCTTACTTTGTGAACTAGATTCACCTTCAATAGACTCATAATTGCCAAGACTAGTTTTAATAGCAGGAGACCTTTGACTACTAAGAATATCATCCAAGATCTTAGTACTATATTGAAATCGTAATAGTTTATCTTTTTCTTCTAATTTACCTTTCAAGATATTTACCTCAACTTGATGTTGTTCTTCTTTTTCCAGACATTGCTTCTTCAAGGTATCTTCAAACTTTCTTCCTTCTTCCACTCGTTGCCTTAGTTTGAGAATCTCATTTTCTTGCTCTTCATTCAGCACCTGCAACATATGTCGAACTCTGGAGGCACATTCCAGCTGAGCTTTTAAGCTGATGATTTCTTCTTCGAGGGCACTCACCCTTTTGCTAGGTAGATCTTGTTGATCTATGATTTTATTTGATGCTTCATTTGCTTGTCCATCTTCAATCTGAGGTGATTCAGGATCTGAATACTTGCTTCCACTCAACGGCAGGCTATTAGTGTTCCTTTGAGCTGTTTTCTTCTTTTGACGTGCTTTCTTTCCCATTGTTCTATGGATCTCCTTCAAGCGATCAAGCTTCTACCAAAGGACTTGCTCTGATACCAATTGTTGGAAATAATACTGAGAGGATGCGGTGAATCAATATTATCAAATCAGATACTTTTTCATTTTCATACTCAGATTCATATACGCTACTTCAGTTAAGGATATCTACGTATATACGCGATTGTGTTAAAAGCAACTAGCGTACATCCAGTAACCTTTATGATTTAGTTAGTTCATCTTCGATGAATGCATCAGAACATTATTAACCATATGAATAGTAAACAGAACAGATCATCACACATAACGAGCACACATGAACACCATGATATAAGGTGGAAACCCAATGTGGGTGAAAACCACCGCTGCAATTTGTTTCTATCTTCCTTTAATAAGAAACTTCTTTTACAATGTATTGGTGTAGTCCTTTACCAGTACGCAGGCTTCTACCTACAGAAGGCTACCCCCTTCTTAGCTCTTGTACTAGCCGTTCCATTTACTAGTACGTACGCGCTGGCCTACTGAAGGCTCCAACCTTCACTCGTTTTCTAGCTGCTCCTGGAAGGTAGCTACAACCCCCTGGCTCTCAATATGTTTACCAGTATGTAGGTGCCGACCTACGATCATCTAGGGACCACATTTCATAAATTTTCAGACTGGATCCATAAAACAATCACCATTGCAATACAACCTGCATCATCAATCTCTGAATCACCCAATACTGAAACCCTATCAACAACACAGTCACCAGAACACAGGACAGACTACATAACTCTGCAACAACAACCAGATCCAATAGCAACTTCAAGTATCATACTTCATACTGTGTACGCTACTTGGACGAACCCAACCTGCGTGTATACGCGCTTTTACCAAAGACAACCCGCGTACAGATCTGCAAATTCTAACTCATAACTTTGCAGCTATTTCAGACATTAGCACATACCCATATCATAACATTCATACAATAGAAATGCATCAATAGATCTAGTATATCCATAATCAAACCATATAAAGATAATCATTCCAATCCTTGAGATCCCGTTCCATCGTTCATCATCCTCCACATGAGTGCAACCTTGGTTCAGATCAAGCAAGGCATCAACAACCCATAACCAGCATCTGGATCTCACACTTTATCAGACATTCATCACTTACACACCCCCCTTTGGCCTAATGATCTTCTCCTTATATAGGTTTAGGCTTTTCTCAATACCATGGTACAAAACCACGTCAAACCAATACCTTGGACCCAATACCTGGGGTCGTTACTTCGGACCAAATACCATGGACCAAATACCACAGACCAAAACCATGGTTTCCAACATGTACGCACCTTTCCTTCTGTGAACCTGCGTATATGCGCCTTTTGCTCCGATTTCCCACGTGTATACGCTTTTTCATCAAGTCTAACCCGCGTATACCTTTATTTTGACCTACTGCACTAGATCTGCCATCTGATTAAGTTGCCATCACCTGTATCATACCTCTGAGTGAGTTGCCATCAAGGACAACACCTGTATCATAATGCCAACAACTGCAACCCCAATCACATATGTCGATAAACCAAGGGCTTTTTAACCCCTAAAAGTGTTGTTCCATACCCTAAAATATCATGGTCAACTGATTACATCATTTCCCAGAAGTTCTCCTTGAAAAACCACTCAGAAATGGCCAAAACTGGACCATACATACTGCTCCATGCTAAGGGTTCAATGCATACTGGCTGTTACAGTGGCCAGGTGCGATGCATACTGAAAAATATTTCTGTGGAGTGCGATGGGCGAGAGTAGACAAATGGCAGAGACAATTTTCTAAGTGGAAACCCAAAGAATTTTCTAAAACTTCTCATATGACACTTGCCTCCCTGAATTCACCCAAGGATGAGTAACAGATCATGAAATCTCCAAGTGGAACCAAGAACTATCAGTGAAATGACACTAATAAAAATCCCAGAAGCTGACTCACCCCTCTGCAAATATCTATAAATGGATCCCTCATCTCAGAGATCCAGAGGCTGGAATTTTGTAATTTGTAAGGAAGTGTTGTTGGTTTCTCTTTGAGACATTGTATTGTTGGGTGATCTTGCTTTTCATGAGGTGAAGATGGCTTTCATGCTCGGAGGATGATGCTAGATTAGACAGTTGGGTTTTAATCCTCTCTTATATTCTACTATCAATAAAGTTCTTTGATTTTTCCTCCATATAATTGTGTATTTGTAAATCTTGTTACTTGAGGATGCAATTGTATGGTTAATGTATTTCTGATTTTGCATTATTTATGATATCATAGATCTTGATGCTTTGATGGTGTGTTGTTGCTTGATCTTGATTGCTTTAGCATATCATTGTACATATTTTCTCTACATTTTTGGCTAAGGAAAGACCAGGGTTTTGCAGCACTGTTTGGGATCCATGTGGCTTTATGTTTTGATGGTGTGCTTCTCTCAGTAATTGTAAGTTGTTATGTGTATCATTTTCCTTCTCTCATCTTCTGCAATTGAACAAATGAAGTGTTAAGGTAGAATCCATAGATTGTTATGCTCTGCCTTTAAATTTGTTTGATTTTCAATGTTTTCACATGTTTAAGGAGAATCCTAGAAACCTTCTTGCTCTCCTTAGCTCCTCACCAGTCTAATATACCCATTCATTCCCTTTAAAAGCATCAAGTTAATCGCCTTCCTTGCCCCATTCAGACCTCTGCAAAAACTGTACCTCAATCCCCAAGCCCAAATTTGCCTTTCCATGTTTCAACATCAAATCCTCAAAAACTTAAATCAAACCCTTGTACTTCATACCTAGCCTAAAATTAGCTTCTATTTCAGTCATCTACAGCCTCATCGATCACCTTTTGCCGAGATTAACCTGGAGAGAGCCCTCTCCTATCCTCGTAGGGCTAGCTACGAGGCTGAGCATGGTTTGATGTGGACCTAGAACCTTGCCTTTTCAGCCTAAGGCAAATCTAGGCTCTAACATAGTGGCGACTTCGCTGGGGAGGAAATTTTATTTTCATAGTTTGGCTTTGTAGAATACAGACGGAGCCTGAAGTTAGCCAGGTAGCCTTTGAAACGCTTTTGCTTTGCATTAGTGAAAGTAGATGAAAGCTGCTTCAATCAATCTCTGGTCTAGTTTATAAACTGAACATATGATCTAAATGATCACCCCAGTACATGTATCAAGTTTAGATCTGATGGTTGATAGTGGACAAAGATCAGACACAACAAGGCTGAAATCATTCACCTGGCGATTCCAAATCATTTTTGAGATCAAATCCAAAGACTCCACTGGAAGATGAACCTGACCAGCAGAAGCATGAAAGGACAATATGGACAGATTAGGTATTCAAGTTGGAATTTCATCCAAGACATTTTGTTCTTTGTTCTAAATGATTTCTTCTCTTTTCCCAATAATGTAAAGAAGGCTTTGCAAAGTATACTATGTTTGAGAAGAGATCCTCAGCCTGCATTTGATTCCTTCCCTTTGAAGATTGTAAATACCAAAGATTTGCATGCCTTTGAGCTTGATCAAGACCCGTTTTCTGAATTTTGTGATGACCATCTTCAAATTGATAAGCCTCAAGAGATGAAGTTTGATTCTACAACTTCTGTCCATACCCCTATACCTTGTAAAATTCCAGATCGATACAAGCCTTTGATTTTACCTCCTGTACTCCATGCTTTCCCTGCAAATTATTATCTATATTTGCCAAGTTTTGACGGTGAATGTAAGAATGTCAACACTGAGCAACATGTGCAGAATGTTGAGAATTTTCTAGATCTTTTTGAAGTTGATGATGAAGATGTTAGTATTAGGCTTTTTGCTCTTTCTTTGCAAGGCAAAGTTAAGAGTTGGTTCAAAACCTTGCCTGATGCGAGCATCTCAGATTTACAGCAGTTCGTCAAAGTTTTCCTCGACAGGTGGGTGATCGAACAGAACATTTTCTTGATTATAGAAGAGTATAATCAGTTGAAAAGACTGCTAGGGGAGACAGTACAACAATTTTCTGCCAGATTTAACCAAGTTTATTATTCAATGCCAGTTGATATAAGGCCTCCTCCTAGATCTGCTCTCTTGCACTATCCGGGTGCCTTTGATCCGGAAATGGAGTTTCAGCTGAGAGAAAGGAATATTGCAACACTTCATGAGATGTAGAACAATGCAGTAAATGTAGAGGCTCATTTGTTGATCCGAAGGGCAAAGTTGAAAGAAGAAGAGACGAAAAACATAGATCCAAAAGAATCGACATCTCTAGAGTTAAATCTTGATGTTTTGGCAAGTGCAGTGGAAGAGATGATGCAAAATATCACCGCAAGGAATGATTATGATGTTTAATCCCATCACTCGCTGATTGAAGAAGAACAAGTTGCCGATCCAAAACATTTTGTTTCTTATCCCAGTTTTCATAGTGATTGTTGTAGATCATCTTGGAGAAGAGAGATCTGTTGATATGACATGTATGCTTGATGATGTGTTTTATACTGATGATTTGCCTCAGTTTGATCAGTATGATGATGATTATGTTCTCCAAACAGAAGCTAATCTTGCAGACAAATCAGCAGCTAGTTTGTGGTAGGAAGAATTTCACTTTTAGCAGCTTGAGTACAGTGATCAACCGATGCATATCATCTATGACAGTGACGAGGAAAATGCAGCAAATTTTGAAGTAAGTGAAGGGTCTTTGCCTTTTTGTTTTGCTTCATTTCAGTTCATCAAAGACAACTTCCATGCAATTCGAAATCAATTGTCAAAAAGTTTTGATTTGGATCATCTTGAGGACACTTGGGATTGCTTTGGCATATAATTGTACATATTTTCTCTGCATTTTTGGCTAAGGAAAGACCAGGGTTTTGCAGCACTATTTGGGATCCATGTGGCTCTATGTTTTGATGGTGTGCTTCTCTCAGTAATAGTAAGTTGTTATGTGTATCATTTTCCTTCTCTCATCTTCTGCAATTGAACAAATGAAGTGTTAAGGTAGAATCCATAGATTGTTATGCTCTGCCTTTAAATTTGTTTGATTTTCAATGTTTTCACCTATTTAAGGAGAATCCTTGAAACCTTCTTGCTCTCCTTAGCTCCTCACCAGTCTGATCTACCCATTCATTCCCTTTAAAAGCATCAAGACAATCGCCTTCCTTGCCCCATTCAGACCTCTACAAAAACTGTGCCTCAATCCCCAAGCCCAAATTTTCCTTTCCCTATTTCAACACCAAATCCTCAAAAACTTAAATCAAACCCTTCATACCTAGCCTAAAATTAGCTTCTATTCCAGTCATCTCAACCCTCATCGATCACCTTTTGCGGAGATTGACCCGGAGAGAGCCCTCTCCTGTCCTCGTAGGACTAGCTACGAGGCTGAGCGTGGTTTGATGTGGACCTAGAACCTTGCCTTTTCAGCCTAAGGCAAATCTAGGCTCTAACAGAAAGCAGTTGAAAATGGTGAAATATGGTGACTCACCTCTTCACTTACAGATGCTGCAATTAATGCATAGGCTTTGTTGTTCTTATTCTCCCAAATGGCGAGCTCTTTGTCTAAGGTAGGTTGTTCTGGCTCTTTGTCTTCGTCTCCAATACACACTCCTTTCCACAACTCATTGAAGATGAGGGTGTGTTTTATCATCTGGGACCACTCAAGATATTTCTCCTTGCCAGTGAGAACTATTCCCACAATAGATATGATTGAATGCATACTGTAACAAAAAACTTATGCTAGCAAAATGTGTTGAATGTTTAATATTGTGACAAGGGGAGGAAATGGCGTTGTTATAATATACAAACCAATGGCAGAGGACTGTGGTATGTTGGATTATACCACAGTTACATTAAAAAACACAGCGATAACATTCAATGGACAATGCTTAATGTAATAAAAATGGGAAGCGGAAGTGTATTAACTTGGAGCAGTGTATTAAAAACAAATGGGAAGCAAAGGTGTGTGATACCATGGAGTGGTAATGATATCAAGCAACACAACGCAACATGGAGTGGTAATGATATCAAGCGATACAACGCATACATATACATATACATATACATATATATATATATATATATACATATACATATATATATATATATATCTATATATATACATATACATATATATATATATATAATAATATATATATATATATATATATATATATATGTATGTATATATCTATATCTATATCTATATATATATATATATATATATATAAATATATATATATATATATATATGTATATATATATGTATGTATATATATCTATATCTATATCTATATATATATATAGGCGGCATATGAAATGCAGCACTACAATCACAGTAGGCCTAGGCTCATGTACTTCACCATCAGGGCTCCGGTGGCCCGAAATGAGAAGCGAATACACATTCTTAAGAATGCATTAGCGATCCGGTTACGTAATCAGACTTACCAAACATCTATCAGGCAGATGGACTTGAGCACTTCTTCCCTTGTTGTTGACGAAATTATAACCCAGAGGAAATTATGTCTGAAGATGCAACACTGCTGTCATTCTGGCTATGAGGATTGCCGTATAAGTTAGTAGTGAGATCTTTCGATACTGCCCGCATCTGTGACTCTGAATATAAGGTAGCCCTAGTATGGTCCAGATAGACTAGCCTGGAGATTTGTTCCAGTGGGAAAGTGTGGAGTTCTTAAGTCCATATACCACCGGACTTAAACCTCATCGAGCCCAAGATCCACAGGAACCTAATGGACTGCAAAGAGTGAAAATGTGCAAAAACTATAACAAATAGAAGTTAGCCTTAAATCCAAGGTTTGATAAAATGCAGATTTGAAAAATACATATGATGGCGTTCACACACCAGCGTTCAGCGTTCACACCAGGTCTCTTGATAGAGGGTGCAAACTTGATAGAGGGTGAAAACTTGACAGAGGGTGCAGACTTTAAAAAACACATACAATATCAAAAAACGTATATGACATAGCCTGGAGTGGGCTTCAGGCAACCAAGCAGAATATAGGCAGGAAACTGACACTAGGAATTACAAAAAAACTAATTTAGGGAGCGGGCTCTGATACCATGTCAGACCAGGCAGTAACTCCTCAAAATAATTCATTGATTTCATTTAGGTTGGTGTTTATTATATACATGAGGGAGAGACAGTTCATTTCATCTCCCGGTGACTATTCATATTCTCTATTATTTATTTTCATCAACTTCAGTGATTCACCCAATCCTGATGATTAGGTGTCAAGATTATTATTGAGTGATAAATGTATGTATGGCCTAATGGATGAAATGGAAGTTAATGTGATAAGGAGACAATGCTTCACAACGAATCTGAAATAAGTATGAGACCCCTATGCTCAGATCTATTATTTACACCTGTAGGTTACATATTTACTAAGTGTTTGAAAAAATGTTTGTCATGGTTAGGCTTGGTAAGCTTAATCCCTTGATCAAGTTTTGTGTTAGAGGCTTTTCCTTGGTGTCATTTAATCTCTTTGAGAGTCTCATCAAGTTCTAGGCATTTGTTTGGAGGCTAGTAATAAAAAAGTGGCTTAAATCTCGCAGTCTCTGGCATAGAACTGCCTGATAGAGACTGCAGTCACTCCCTTGCAGGCACTATGGGAGCGACTATAGGTTTACAGTCGCACTCATGACTTGTCATGGAAGCGACTTTGGTTCTAATTCATTGAAATTCTAGGTTAACTCAAGGTTGGGCACCTAGAGTGGTGGATTATCTCTTGGGGGTCCTAAAGCACCTAACAGAGGTTTGTGTGTTGTGCTTCTGTCAATTCCATTTTCATAAGGTTACCTAGGAGGTTGAATCATATCATAGTAGCCTCTCGTCGGAGGACTCGTAACCTCCTCCATGATGTCATTATTACTAGAGGCAGGCCCTCTACTGAATGCATGACCCATCACCCCACAATCGCTTATTACCACTGTCGAGCCCTTCACATTCCCATTTCATTTAAATCCACCCATTGCATCAAATCCCATTTCCATACTATCAACCCCCTAATTTGAAAATCCATCACAACAAGCTACCTCACCTCACGAGCACTCAGACAAGTTCATCGCTAGTGGGAAGCCCCTATAGAGTCGATTCCCTGATCCATCCAGCATGTAATAGAATGATCTTCAAAGTTGTTCCTCGACCCAATTTCTCAATTTTATTTAGCAAGCCACACAGATGGACACATAGCTACATAATGACATTGATGCCGATCATGAGCAGCATGAGAAACATATTTATACACTCACAGCTGAGCGGGACCATCTACGCCAAGACAAGCAACAACTCTAGGAGAAAGTCGACTAGATTATCTCATGATTCTAGGCATTATGGCCTACCATTTCTGACGTAATAACCAATGCACAAGAAGATTTCTCCACTTGCACTCTAATCAAATGTTGCGACCATATCTAGACTGTGTGCAATGGTCTAATCTCGACCAACCGAAATCTTAGGCAAAACCTTGAGGCTATGAGAAGTGCACTGCTAGACCCTTCCACAACATATTCCAGTGAGATTGAGCAAAAGGTTACTGTTGCAATCAATCTAAAGGACTCCATATTCAAGGCCTTGAATGATGGGTACACCCTACTCCAAGAGGTTCATGACTGGTCTAATAGCTTGGTAAAGAAAAATTAGTTGGTCTATCCACTCTGACAACAAATAAATTAGCTCCTCACCACTATTAACATGACTAAGGACAAGGAAAAGAGGAAGCAGGTCCACACAGAAGTCGCCACTCTAGAAAGCCACTTCTAGCAAATCGAAGATGATTCAGCCAAGACGAAGCAGATACTCCACGATCTTTGGCCCCCAATCCAAATTCATGTGGACACCCTTCCAAAACTCAGTGAGGATATGGAAGAAAAATGGGCTTCCTTAGTAATGGCACTGCCAACTCAACCAACGTCCAGCACCATGACCAAGTTCCTCAAGCAAGTCGCTGCAATCACAGGACCTTGGCAAGAAGCATTGGACAAATACGATCAATTCTGACAGGTTACTATTGTTGTTGTGCTATAGTTGGGGCCTTTGTTTAAATAAGATGACTAAGAAGAAGAAACGACACCAAAGGAAGCACTAACAACAGTATTGGAAGAAGCACCAGAAGCATCAACAACACCATCGAAACCAAGAGAATATTGATTTGGGGACGAGTCAATGAAATATGGTGGGGGCATGTTCGAACCTTCGTTTTTTCTATTTTTTGGATAAATGGGCTGATGAAAAATGGTAGAAGTGGTCGTTGGAAGGTTGCGAGTCTGGCAACCGAGGGAGGACCAGATACTAAAGGAAGACTGGAAGTCGCAGAGGAGTGGCAGGAAAAAGCAGGGATATCCAAGTGAGGAAAGAGTAGAAGAAGTAGAGGATGAAGACAACTGAGAAAAGGGAAAAGGAACTGGAAGCTTGGGTTAATAGAAGAAGATAAAAATAATAAGGGAGAGTGGAGAAAGGGTTAGTCAGTCACATAATGCTTTTAGTGTTTTCCACTCCTCCTGTGTTGTGGAGCTCTAAGAGTAGCTCCATGCTTATATTTGTATGAGTTTGTATTCTAGTTGTATAAAGTTTATTGTTGAGGAACAAGCCATGAACTATATGTACTGTGTTTATGTTATGGTAATGAAGAGTATTGTTCTAGAGTTACACTGTGTTCATTGTGTATTATGCTGGCTATTCAAAAATTTTATATATGCATTTATTTAGGTAGTCTTCTGTTGTAGCATGAATAAACTGTTGCGATCTAGCTATTTTGCATGTTAATCTACTTTCGATTGATGTGGTTACCTTGATATATGATTCCAACCCTCATCTAACTTCCATTGTGGCACGCCTCAGGTGAGAATCCTTACCCTTCCCAGTTAAGGTGAAAATTTTGGCATTGTGCTAGACTATAATGGAGCCTTGTTGGCCCCTTGTGATCAAACCTAGGGTCTTAACCCTGCTGTCATTTTTATGTGAACACTTGGGCAAGCCTAGTGGATATCATATGAGAGGTATTGATACTATAACCATATTCCCCCAAACCAAGTTTCCGTTTTCTTGTGCCTCTTGCACTCCCAGTCTATAAGAAACCCTTGTTTCCTTGAAAAGATTGTTGCCTTATGGGGGCCCAACCCAAGTTCAAATTTATTTAGCCAAACAAATCCCTACACTACTTGCCCTTTCGGCATTAGCCCGTGGAGCGCGGACTGAAGTCTCACCCGAAGTAGTATGGGGGATGTTAGAACCAAGTTTCTGCACCCTTGAGATGGATGTGATGTTGGTTTAGTCCAACTAAACTTGCCTTCACGTAGGTCGCTTCACGCAATGTTCTACCCTTCAGTATCTTCGTGATTTTTTTTAATCGACTTTCGCATAACCCTAACCAAGGGCTGAAGTCCTTTCACACTGCTAAGGCAGTGAACTGCGATATCTCCTAAACTACGCCAAGTATCTTAATTATCTTATTAACAGGTCTTGATTATCTTTGCGTAAACAGATATTATATCTTGCGTTCACTTAGACAATATAGTTATACACATTCACTCATCATATAAGCATTAAAAGTGAAATTCATACCCAATATAATAGATACATAAAACAGGAAATAAAGACGCGAAATTGATAGAAACTTCTCTTTATTAATACTTCCACTGTTTACAGACTCAACTTGCCCTACACACTCAGTTGCGGACTACCAGGCCTTTGCGCACTCACCCACAGAGCTTCTTCCTATGTTACGGACCCAAAATAGACTTTACACTTTGGAACTATCTCGCATACATCATTCTTCCTTAGACATTCTGTGATTGATGCCTTAACTACTTAGAGCTTCACTCTATTTATACAATCCCATGGCCCGTGAACCATGGGTAGATCTTCTACAGCCAACATTATATTATCAAAATAAGGGTGGACAACCCTATGACTCTTTAACAAACTACGCACTCCACGCCCACAAAATGCAGAGTCTTTACATTGGAATTACAAAATTGACCAAAATCTGGGCTCTAAGCCCCAAAACTTCCCTTGGGGGATCTCTCCCCCAACACAAACATCGTGACTTGCCCTCGAGTCACTCTGTAGGTGTAGATATTTTTGCGCGAAGAACTAGACCTCCCAACTCTGATTGGATCGCTACAAGTCATTGCTCTAGTATCCATGAATTCTTCGGTTGCTGCCATAGTGCGATTCCATAATTTCTCAGCATCTCTGGTAATTGCTCAAGTAACGAATTCACCTTCAGAATATCGAACTATTGAAAAGTGTGCAAGAAATGCTAAATTTAGAATATGCTAAAAATAGACCTGCTAAAAATAGCATGTCTAAAAATAGCAGTTTGGCCAATGAGGTCATTGGCCACATTGGGTGAGAGGTGAAAATGATAAAAATAGAAAGTTCTAAAAATAGAATTTTGGGTCCCTTCCTATTTAGTAGTCCCTAGTCTATCCATAGGAAGTAAAATTAATTTTGGTCTTAACAGTAGTTGGAAATATTAATTAATAAATTCAGTTGAGTTAATTGGTTAAGGAAATTCGAATTTGAAGTCTTTGTGAGCATGCACATGAGTTGTCTCACTGATTGAGGAATTTATCCTTAATTTCCTCCACTGATTGAGGGAAGAAGTATGAGTTCTATAATGAGAGAATCAATTGACTTAGTTCTAACTAGTCAAGTCCAGTTAGATTATTTTAACAAGTTGTTAAAATAATAAAATATAGTTTGTTAATGCTTGCATGCATGTGACAACTATTATTTTAGATAACTGAGAATTCACTTTTGGATAATTGTTGCATGTCAGTTCTGTCAGAGACCCAATTGAGATCAAATGTGGGACAATGTACTATTAGATGCTTGGATATTTCTAGTAAGTATTCCTTGCATGGAGAAGGATCTATTATAGGAGATTGGAGGACTTGTGGCCTATTATTGAGGCCTGGGTAGTCCATGATTTTTATCTTCTGATTGAAGATCATCATAGTACAGAGAGAGTAGGATAGCTATTGAGCTGATTCTTTTTGTATGTTGAAGAGGATTTCCACTTGATTGATAATACATGGTTTGGGTTTTATGCTGGTGCTTTCCCCTAAATATATCTTCTGTGTTATGTGTGTTTGATTTCTCCATATCAGTTATATGCGTTCTTATTGATGTTGCTCATGGTTGATTAAGCTTCCGCTAAATTGTTTATAGAAGTAGATCAGTGTTTTTCTTTAGTACATTGCATTACCAGGTTGATCTACAGGTGGGAAATTTCTACATAGTATCAGAGCTAGCTGTTTTGTAGAAAAATTCTACAAAAGTTTCCATGGTATCGGAGCACAGGTGATCAAGCAAGAATAGTATACTGAGAGGAGATTTCAAAGTTTTGAGTTTGGGCCGAGAGTTTGCAGAGTAGATCTGAAAATTTTTGTAAATTTTTTTTCAAAAGTAAATAGCAGATTTGGATTCCTTGTGGAAAAATACCCAAAATAATAAAAAAAAATCGGTTGAATCGGAGTTCGGATGAGAGAGATATCGCTAATTTAAAATCAGCTCTTTTTTCTAGAAAATTTCGTGATGGTGGGAAAGTGGAAATAGATTGGTGTGCTAGCCAAGAACCTATATGCACTTGAGGTACAAGATGCATGAAAAGCCTTGAGGAGCAAGGCAAAGGTTAGAGACTTGGTGATTGAGAGGGAGGGTATATTACCTCTCAACACGTAGAGCCAGAAGAAGTCTCAGATTATTGTGGAGGAGCCAGGATTGGTGCAACAACTTCAGGAGGTTGTGGAGCAGCCACAACAGGGGAAGTTGAGTGGAGATCGTGTAGAGACATCTACTCATGCAGAGACCTCCAGTAGGGGGAAACTTCGAGCCAAGTGGGCAGAGGGATGACATGCATTCATACCTCCAGGTAGGAGGTGGGGCAGTGTAGAGTGATTGTCCCAAGGAGGAGGGGCAAGATCCTTGAGGTACCTAACCTCTTAAATGAGACCTTGCTACAGGAGCCCTAATTTGGAGTAGCAGGAACTGACTGATTGGGTAGAGACAGATGCAGATGGAGCGGTAGAGAGAGCTATAGTGCAGGGAATCCCAGGACAACGCATAGATAGCAGGCTGCAGCAATGCGAGAGGCAAAAGCGTTTTGCACAGTGCTAGGTGGCATAGAGAGGTGTGCAATGGTGCGAGATGCATGGAGATGTTGCAGTAGCGTAGATGTAGAGAAGGAGCACTTGTCAATAGCAGGTAGAGTTTCAGCATCAGAGTATGTTCCTAGCCCAATAGAGTGGTTAGTTATGGGTGTTTTGTTCCAAGTGTTGTTGGAGCAAGTGGATCGAGTAGATGTGTTGCATGTAGAACATTCCAGAGTTACAGGATCAGGTTCGAAAGGAAGACTTTCTTGTTGAGAGTGAGTGTTGAAAAATGTGCAACAAGAAATGATAAATTTAGAATGTTCTAAAAATAGACCTACTAAAAATAGCATGTCTAAAAATAGTAGTTTGGTCAGTGAGGTCATTGGCCACATTGGGTGAGAGGTGAAACTACTAAAAATAACATTTTTGGGTCCCTTTTTCTGGGTCTCTTCCTATTTATAGCAGTCCCTAGTCTATCTATATGAAGTAAGATTAATTTTGGTCTAAACAACAGTTGGAAATATTAATTAATTAATTCAGTTGAGTTAATTAGTTAAGGAAATTTGAATTTGAAGTCTTTGTGAGCATGCACATGAGTTGTCCCATTGATTCAGGAGTTTATCCTTAATTTCCTCCACTGATTGAGGGAATAAGTATGAATTCTATAATGAGAGAATCAGTTGACTTAGTTCTAACTAGTCAAGTCCAGTTAGATTGTTTTAACAAGTTGTTAAAATAATAAAATATAGTTTGTTAATGCTTGCATGCATGTGACAACTATTATTTTAGATCACTGAGGATTCACTCATGGATAATTGTTGCATGTCAGTTTTGTCAGAGACCCAGTTGAGATCACATGTGGGACAATGTACTATCAAATGCTTGGATATTTCTAGTAAGTATTCCTTGCATGGAGAAGGATCTATTATAGGAGATTGGAGGACTTGTGGCCTATATATTGAGGCCTAGGTAGTCCATGATTTTTTCATCTTCTGATTAAAGATCATCAGGATCTTCTGATTCCAGACAGAGCAAGATAGCTCTTGAGCTAATTCTTTTTGTAACCTGAAGAGGATTTCCACTTGATTGATGATACAAGATTGGGGTTTTATGTTGGTGCTTTCCCCTGGATATATTTTGTGTTATGTGTGATTATTTCTCTTGATCAGTTATGCATGTTTCTACTTGATGTTGCTCATGAATTCGATTATGCTTCCACTTAATGTTTTGTAGAAGTAGAACAAGTATTATGCTTTAAGACATTGCATATATCGGTTTGTTCTATAGGTGAAATTTCTACATGGTATTGGAGCACAGGCGATCAAGCAAGAATAATATACTAGTAGGAGAAATTCGAAGTTTATTATTCGATATATAGATCTCAAGTTCTTATCACATCTATCTCATCGATGGTGTTCTATGGTTTGAGGCTTGAGTGTGCCCTTGATGGCAGCTCAAACTATATAGCTTGGTAGGATCGCATGGAGGTAGTTTTGGAAGATAATGGCCTTAAGGATTTCATTGATCAATAAATTCCTAAGCCTACTGACAAGACTAAGCAGGTGGAATGGAGGAAGTGTGTGGCTAGAGCTAGGAGAATTCTCTTGGAGGGAGTGTGAGATCACATTCTCTCAAGACTCCATGGGAAGGAGATTCCGCATGCAATGTGGAAAACATTGAAAGATTTATATCATAATAGCAGTGATCAGAGGAAGCTAGGACTGAAGGACAAACTTCGAAAGATCAAGTGTGAAAGGGATGAGACGATCTCTATGTATATGACCAAGCTCATCACATGTAGGGATGAGCTTGCAAGTGTACGGGTCATGACATCGGATGAGGATATGGTGAGTCTAACACTCCTTGGTCTTCCTAAGAGCTGGCATAGCTACCAAGACTCGGTGAATGGAAGGGAGAAACTGCCAGATTGGGAACGACTATGGTCGGATTTGATGCAGGAGGAGATCAGATGGAGCACCAGAGACAGTTCTTCATCCATGCATGATGAGGAGAACTGTGCCTTAACGAGTAAGGCAAAGAAGGGGAAGGAGAAGGTTTCTCTTTCCGAATGTAGTTCTTCCAATGATGGGAAGAAGGGTGACAAATCGAAAGTGCAATGCTTTCGTTGTCATGAGGTGGGCCATTATGCTGCAAATTGTCCATGGAGGAAATCCAAGAAGGGATCCAGGGAAGGTCTGAAGGTGAGGCACTTACTTCACAGTTTGAGTTGGATTTCACACTCTTCGCATGCATGGTTTCATCCATGGTGGGAAGTGGTTGGTTTCTTCATAGTAGATATTCTTTCCACATGATCGGCTACAAGAGTTTGTTCAGTACTTTGGAGGAGAAAGATCTCCAGATACTCATAGCGATGGGTAATGATGAGAAATATAGTGTCTCAAGTGTAGGCATGGTTATTTTTTAGAGGGAGCATGGATCTCTTCTTACCTTGACCGATGTCAAGTATGTACCAGGACTGAAGATAAACTTGGTGTCGATCACAATGCTAGAAGACAGAGGCTATGATGTAGTCTTCAGTAAGGGAAAGGTTTTCCTTAGACACATCATCACTAAACGGGTGAAGCAGATTGGTTCATGGGTCAAGAACCTATATGCTCTTGAGGTTCAAGATGCATGCAAAGCCTTGAGCATCAAGGCAACTAATGGAGACTTGGTGGTTGAGAGGGAGGGTATATTACCTCTCAACATGCAGAGCTAGAAGAAGTCTCAAACGATTGTGGAGGAGCCACAATTGGTGCAGTAGCTTCAGGAGGTTGTGGAGCAGCCACAATAGGGGAAGCTTAGTGGAGATCGAGTAGAGACATCTACTCATGCAGAGAACTCCAATAGGGGGAAACTTTGAGCCAGGTGGGTAGAGGGATCACATGTAGCCATACCTCTAGGTAGGAGGTGGGGCGATATAGAGTGATTGTCCCAAGAAGGAGGGGCAAGATTCTTGAGGTACCCAGCCTCTTGGATAAGACCTTACTACGGGAGCCCCGATGTGGAGTAGCAGGAACTAACTAATTGGGTAGAGACAGATGCAGATGGAGCAGCAGAGAGTGCGACAGTGCAGGGAATCCCAAGACAACGCATAGCTAGCAGGCTGTAGAAATGCAAGAGGCACGAGTGTTTTACACAATGCTAGATGGCACAGAGAGGTGTGCAATGGTGTGAGATGCATGGAGATGTTGCAGTAGCCCATATGTCAGCGAGGGAGCACTTGTCAGCAGCAGGTAGAGCTTCAACATCAGAGTATGTTCCTAGCCCAATAGAGTGGTCAGTTGGGAGTGTTTTTGTTCCAAGTGTTGTTGGAGCAAGTGGACCGGGTAGATGTGTTGCATGCAGAACATTCCAGAGTTAACAGGATCGGTTTGGAGAGAAAGCATTTCTTGTTGAGTAAGGAGTGTTGAAAATGTGCAACAAGAAATGTTAAATTTAGGAATTTGCAAAAATGCATTGTCTAAAAATAGTAGTTTTGGCCAGTGAGGTCTTGGGCACATTGGTGAGAGGTGAAACTACTAAAAACAGATGGTTCTAGAAATAGCATTTCTGGCCCTTCCTATTTATTAGCAGTCCTAGTCTATCTATAGGAGAGTAAATAATTTGGTCTTACCAGTAGTTGGAATATTAATTAATTGATTCAGTTGAGTTAATTAGTTAAGGAAATTCGAATTTGAAGTCTTTGTGATAATGCACATGAGTTGTCCCACTGATTGAGGGAATAAGTATTATTTCTATAACGAAAGAATCAGTTGACTTAGTTCTAACTATTCAAGTCCAGTTAGATTATTTTAACAAGTTGTTAAAATAATAAAATATAGTTTGTTAATGCTTGCATGCATGTGACAACTATCATTTTAGATAACTGAGGATTCACTCATGGATAACTGTTGCATGTCAGTTTTGTCAGAGACCCAGTTGAGATCAGATGTGGGACAGTGTACTATCAGATGCTTGGATATTTCTAGTAAGTATTCCTTGTATGGAGAAGGATCTATTATAGGAGATTGGAGGACTTGTTGCCTATATATTGAGGTCTAGGTAGTCCATGATTTTTTTCATCTTCTAATTGAAGATCATCAGGATCTTCTGATTGCAGGAAGAGCAGGATAGCTCTTGAGCTGATTCTTTTTGTAACCTGAAGAGGATTTCCACTTGATTGATAATACAGGATTGGGGTTTTATGCTCGTTCTTTCCCCTGGATATATCTTGTGTTATGTGTGATTATTTCTCTTGATCAGTTCTGCATGTTTCTACTTGATGTTGCTCATGAATTCGATTATGCTTTCGCTTAATGTTTTGTAGAAGTAGAACAAGTATTATGTTGTAGGACATTGCATATATCGGTTTGTTCTATAGGTGAAATTTCTACACTTCATTCAATGAATTACATGTTTTCTAGAATATAGGGTAATAAAATTTTGAATTCAAATTCTAGCTTAGGTATTTGGGAGAGTTGTTTTTAGCAATAACAAGCATCTTTAGTTTCCTGTAACCCCCTCACTAGTTCCCCCTAATGGTATCATAATTTGTTTCAGTGATTACACTCCTAATAGGACACTTAGCATTTTTAATTATCAAAGAAATATTTATATGTGCAACATTTTTTTAATTGTTCAACATGTTTTGTGACCACAATGAGATTTAAACGTAACTACAAGTGATGATTATATAATTAGTTTTAATGATCTAAGGGTCCAATATGGGGTTTTTGTAATTCCATTCACTTAAAGGAACACCATCCTTTGTGTTATTCTATATGTAGTAATAAAAAATGGGTATGCCTCTCTTATAGCATTCTCTAATTCCCATCTCATTTCATCTACTCCAAATTTCTTCCATTACACCTTGACCTACAAAATGGCTTAGTTATAGAGTAGGGTCTCCTTCTTGTATATTTTGCATTGAGGCTTGGGTTGGAATTCTCCTTTTAGTTCCACCTGCATAATAACCCAATCATTGTGTGATTAAAATAATAAACATATTTCTTAATAGAATACATGTGGAATATATCATGTGTTGTAACATTAGGAAGTAAGGCAATCATGTATGACAATGGTCCCACTTTCTCTAGAATATTGAACATTCCATGGTAATAAGACACCACTTTGGCATAGGTTCCCACTCTCAAGGAAATTATTTTTTCCTTAACCTATAGATACACATGATCCACACCTTAAATTCCCTATGGGTTCTACTTTTATGTGTATAACCCTTCTTCTAGTCTTGGGATCCTTTCAACCTCTATTGATTTATAAGACTTCTTATTCCATTTTCCTTAGCATGTTAGGTCCAATTGAATGATGATCCACTAGATGGTCCCAAATAATTAGAGTATTACACTTCTGGACATATAGTCCCTCAAACAAACTCATTTTAAAATATTCATGATAACCATTAATGTATGCAAACTCTATTAATGGTAGATAATCCTCTCATTTAGTAGGGTTACCCATCATGTTTATGTGAAGTATATCTTTTAGGATATGAAATTTCCTTTCTATTTACCCATCCATCTGAGAATGGTAGATATTACTAAAATTTAACTTCATTCTAATTCATTCAAACAATGATTTCTAGAATCTTGAGATGAACTATGTCCTTTTCAAGAAGAATTACCTTCGCATACCATGTAGTCTAAAAAATTCTTAATAGAGATGTCAATAATATGATTTTCCTTGTAAGTGGATTTCACTAGGATGAAATGAGCTACTTTGTTTAGCTTATCCAGCACTACCATTATTGCATCATGCCATCTCATGGTTTTTGGTAGTCTTGTGATGAAATCCACTTCCGTTTTGGAATCAAGATATGTTTTAATGAGTCTACCTAATCTATATGATCAACCTTGACTTATTGGCATTTCAAACATCTAGAAATATATTCCAAAACTTTCTTCTTCATCCCAAGCTAGTAGTATAAATTCCTTGTGGCTGCAATATGTTTTGGATAACTAGGGTTTCTAGAATAAGGTTTTTTTATGCAGGTCATCCACAATGATTTTTTTTAGTTAAAAAACATTTGGTATGTACAATTTGACTTGGAATATCAATAATCCATACTTAGTCAGCTAATAACTTACACATCTTGGTCCATTAATATTTATTGTAAGCATTCCTTGATGTGCTTAAAATGTGCATCATTCTACAAAGCATATTTTATCTTGATTCTCAAACAAGTCTCATAAGTGTTGATCATTGTGTATTACCTACATGTTTCAACTAATGCACATACCACATGATTGTATTCAGCTTTTATGTGTTGAATCTCAAATTCATTTCCACTAGTGAGTGCCAACCACTTGGATTTCCTGGCATTCAGACGGGGATGATCAAACAAATACTTCAACCCACTGTAGTCAATCATCATAGAAATATGTTACTAAGAAAATTATATTTCCACATCATAAGGGTGTGGATAATAGATGTAGGTTTCAAGCCATGCACAAAATGATGCTTCTAGTGCTCAATGATATTCCTATACTTGTAGTTGATTACATATCCATGGTGTATAAGGAATCCTCCTAGCCCTTTTCTTCAAGAAACAATGCACACTAGGAAATATTTGTTTGAATATAGTATCTTTAATACTAGTACATTGGTAAGGACATGATTTAGTTGTCAAAATATTTCTTCACATTATTTTGACCAAACAAACTTCACTCCTTTTTTCTACAATGAATTTATATGGCGGTTAATCTTGTAGAATCCTTGGATGAGTCGTTGATAGTATCCTACCAACACCATGAATGATCTCACTTTAGTAATGCTCCTTGGGGTAGGCTAATCCACAATGACCTTGATCTTGTCAGCATCCACTGCAAGCCCTTGTTCGGAGATCACATGACCTATATTATGAACTTGCTTCTAGTAAAAGTCACACTTGTTGAACTTAGCATATAATTGGTTCTCCCTTAGAACTTGTAGCATGGTCTTAAGGTTTTCTTCATGTTTTTCTATAGTATTTGAATAGACAAGTATGTTGTCAATGAATACAAATACAATTTTTTCCAAGTACTTATTGAGGATGATATTCATTAGGGTCATGAATGTACTTAGGGAATTATTAAGACCAAATAGGATGAATAGGAACTTGTAGTGCCTATATCAGGTCCAAAATGTTGTCTTATAACTATATTCATCTTTTATTTAGGCAATGGTATGTTGATACTAAGTCTATGTTGGACTACAGTGTGGGCTCCCTTAATTGATTGAACAAATGATTTACTCATGGAAATGGGTACTTTTTCTTAATAATTATTTTGTTCAATTGTTGATAGTTGATGCACAAATTAAGAGTGCCACATTTCTTATTCATTGATAAGTTTGGTGCTCCCTAGGGGAAGATAGTTGACCTAATATATCCTTTGTCCAACATATCTTTTAATTGCAACTTTAGCTCCACCAACTCAGATGTGCTAATTCTATGAGGTACTCGAGACAATATTACTACTCATGGCATGATCTCTTCCAAGAAGTCCATATATCATTTCAATGACAATCCTATAATCTCTTCTATAAATACATCATAGAACTCTTACAATATGGGATTGTCTTGAGCTTTGCCTCTTTGTTAATAGTTGATTTTAGTATATGAATAGCATATAACTAAAATCCTTTCCCATAGTATTTCTTAAGTTGCATGATTGATACCTATATTTCAATCATAGGTTTTGATATGCTTTTAAGGGTCCTAGGATGTCCAATATAATCACACATTCCAAAGTCTTATTGTAGCAATCTAGCTTGACCTAGTACACTTCCAACCAATCCATGTTAATTAAAACATCATATGAACTTAAGGGGAAATAAGTTCAATGTTTTCCATGTTTCTAATACTTTTATTTCAATCGAGCATGCTTCCACTAACTCAATCACTTTTCTTTTTATCCTCGTAGCTAGTTGGGCCAACCATGGTTTCCTGCACTTTTTTTTAAGGACATAGGAATCAACAACTGGGGGCACAATGTAACTAAGTTTATCTCTAGGGTTAATCCAAAATAGAAATAGGTCACTGAACGAATATACCTTCTAATTTTACCATTGATGCTTGGTGATCTGCTTGTTAATTCTCCATAGCTATGTGGATTCTAGGTATCACTCATGCTACATCATTGACGATAGTAGCTTCGCACACTTGACAAATCCTGATGTTGTTCTCTTTCTTGTAGGGATAGTCTCATATCAAATTTTCTTCTCTACAACCCCATCACTTCAAGTGTCCATTTTTATGATCCATTATCTTTTCTTCCATGGTCTTTGTCATCTTTTTCCCAATTTGCATGAGATATTTGTTCTAGAATTTTATTTTGGATGCGTATATCACCTTCATACTATTTCATAAAGTTGTTTGTTTATATGATTTGAATCCATTCTCCTTCAATCCATTTTTTCTTTCTTCTTCCACGTATTTTGAAACTTTTTTTAGGGCCTTAATTCATCATAATAATGATTTTTCTTTCTTATCACATCATCAAGAATATTGGTATCATGAAACTCTAACCAATCCTATTAGGATTGAGGCATGTCTATTGAGAAAGTGTTGAATTTTTACTTTCTTATACTTGATATATGGAATGTAGCATAGTAATTCCAAAAATATATCAACATAATAATCCATAAAAAGTTGTTCTAGCTTCAAGTAATGGAACTCCTTGATCTTCCCATTGTAGTATATTTCTAACAAGTCCTTCCACCTGAAGTGTTTCTCAAAGTGTTTCCAAGTGATATTCCTCTTACTAAATTATTGTATGTTACTAAGTTATTCACACCATATGGAATCCATTCTACTCATCTAGAATATATCCACTCACGATTTTAAGTTCCCCAAGTAGTTGAGCACACGAAAGTGCTTCTTTAGTCACAACATCTAGGCATTTTCCTCTTTTCCATTCTTGATTTCACCATCGAAAGTATGTTGATTTTCCTTGAATTATTCATGTTGGGTATTCTTAGAATTCTTTATTCTCTTCTTCTTATGTGAGACAGACCTAGAAGTAGTACTTTATACTTCATTTGAGCTACCTATCCCTTTACTGAAAGATTTTTTGGATGAGTCATCATTGGATGTACTTGAATTTTTGCTTTTGTTCCTTCTTCTAGAAGTCGTATTTCTATTCTTTTTAGTAGTTGGATGATGATTCTAGATATTTGATGGGGTTCACACTTTTCTAGAGGGATTTTCTCTATACACTATTGGTAGTTGGTCCCTACTACAAATTCTTTTGAATTTCATACAAACTTTGCAACAACATGGAATTTAATTCTGCTTGATTTTCTTATTCCCTGATTAATATTTTTCTATCTTCCCTCTACCCTCAGAGCCCTACCTTTACTCTTCTAATCAATTGTGTTGTATTTGGAAGTGATTCCATATTCCTTTTTTCTTTAGATTCCTAAGATTTGACATTTGAGGTTTCTTCTAGAAGGAACTATACTACCTTATAATTACTAAAATTTCTTGCAATATCTGCAATTACTCATATCTTCTCGTATGTGCTGCAATGAAGTCAATTTATTTGTTAATTATAGTTCATAATAACACAAGAAATAACACTTTTTAGCCTTTAAGCACAAATTTATTCCATTGCAGGCTATTGTGGTAGCTTTTCTCTAATACCACCTATAACAAATACCCAATCTTTAATGCTTGATTAAGGATATGGGGTACCAAATTTTCTCCCTTCTAGTTCAACTCAAAACTCGTTTTTGAGATCACCATCACTTGCTACTTATTGCCACAAAATATAGCAGCCCTTGGAGAAGGAAACCCTACAAAGCATAAGCTAAACCAAGAAGCAACAATGAGGTTTTGGTCTCCCATTTGGGAAATACGTAAAGAGCATGTTGTTTTGGCTATGGTGACAGTGGGCCCCTATCCCGTTGTTTCTTCTTGGGCTAGTTTATGCCTTGTAGGGTTTCCTTCTCCAAGAACTGCTAGATTTTATGGAAACACTACTCATTGAGGGATTTCTGACAATATAAGTTTTATTAAAATTTTATTAAGGTAATCAAGGTATGGTCATTCAAATATTTTCACCCTTAACACCATGTCAACGTTATTATGCAACTACCATGTGGTAGATGATGTGGTACCCCAGTTCCATGTGTCACCATGGGGCGGTACCATGTTAGCACCATAACTACTTGGCTCTACCATGCCATCCACTAGCCTAAGGATTAAATACCTTACATTTAATTAAATTAATATTAAAATTAATAATTTAATTTATTTATGTTCATATAATTATATTAATTTAAAAATAATATAAACACATTTAATTATCACATCATTATTGAACTAGTAATTTACCCACATGCACAATTAAAAAAGGTTGAAGGCTTCATTAGGTGAAATCAAAAATTTTCCACTATAAAACTTAAATATGTCAATCGTTGATGGAGTCAAACTTTAAAATTTTCATTTATCAAGAATGGAGTAAATATTGCTTGAAATTTAAGATTTTACTTTTAGAAACTTATTCCAAATTGTTGATCCTAATGGTATTATCATCCATCAATGAAATTTAATATTTTTACATGGTAAAATATTCACGCATTCTCCCTTGTAGAAGGAGAATATTTGGCAAGCCTTGCGAAAAATCTAGGATAATTTGCATACAACTTACAAAGAACATTCTTTGAGATCCAATTTGTTGGACCAAAGATCATGTTGAGAGGCGAGAAGGGCAAGGTGGGTGTGAATCAGTGTATGAGTAATTTTACAATTTCATAACTTTTTTCTTAACAAAGAATTATATAGCAATGAATCATAACCATTTGCAACATCTATATATATATATATATATATATTATATATATATATATATATATTATATATATTCATCATAAAGCTTCCATCATATCAACGATACATCAAGAAGCCATTAACGCAAGGAGACACAAGCTTTTATATGGAAACACATATGACAGAAAACCACAAATTCTTTTTCTTCTTATGCTTCAATTCATTACATAGATTTGTAGGCTCCAACCTGTTGGAGGCACCCACCCCCAAGAAAATGCAAGAGTCTACTTGCAGTAGGCTACAACCTAACCGAGGCATCAGCCTCAAAAATGTGCAAGAAACAAATCATTATAGGCTACAACTTGATTGAGTCACCAACCTTGATGATGAGCAAGATTTGACTTTCTCTAGGCTCCAACTTGATTGAGGCACCAACTTCGATGATGAGAAAGGTATGACCTTCTCTAGGATCCAACCTTAGTGGAGGCGCCCACCTTCTTATTCAATTGCTTATGGATCTATTTTCAAAATATTTCAAATTGGATCCACTTGTTCTTCAAATAATATAAATATTCAAATCGAATAACCTATTGTTGTCATACTAGTGCCAATCACCTATCATACACTGTTAAGAGATCTTCTTCAACTCTTTCATTAGTATGGTCACATAAGGCTCATCTCAAAACTTGTTTCTCCCTTATACTCAAAAACATTCAACCTACTCATAAACCCTAAAAATATACAACATATATTTTTATCATTAAGGATATATCAATAAGGCTTTTCATGCTTTTAGAAATGCCCACCTCTAAGCCCTGATCACCATTCCTCTTTCAAAATCCAATTTTGCTAAAACATAAGCCCAAGAAACTCCCAAAATCCATTCAAAACCATATATTAAATTATTCATTATACAAAATTCCCTTTTTAGGGTGCACTAGACATAATGGACCTTTTCTGACACCGACGCTACAACATGTAGACTGTTGGTTTATTAGGTATTCAACAAAATTGGAATTATGGCAAGAAAATAAAAATTAATTTGACCTAATATCCACCGAGGCTCAAAACTAAGTATTCGCCAACATACCATGAACCTGAGCCTATCACCAACATGCTACATGATGAGACTTATTACTATATGCTCTCACAAACCTTTCATTATGTGTGGACTGCAATCAATAGGAAGGGCATGAGGATTCAACCCCTTGACTGGTCAAATGTAATGCTAATTCATATTACACATTAATCCACTACCACTTTAGTGTTAATTCGACAAAAAATTCCAACTCATATATTATTTGACTAATGTGTCAATATAATGTTGGTTACCCATCTCAACAACTTAGTGGATGATCCAATGTGTCTCCAACATTCTTGGTGAATTTTGTGCCACCAATGTTTGGCCACAGATGTTGTTATACATATACCCATCCTGTACCTATGTTTTCAAATATAAAAATGGCAATACTCCTCCACAAAATGTAGCCAAGCCTCTGCTGACATAGTGGGTTCTATTATGGTTACAAACTCATCTTATCAAACTTTTCCATATATATAGTATTCATAGTAAAGTAGTAACCTCCATTGTTGAACCTTGATCAGTTGCCAAACTAATACTACCTCTACTGTGTCATCACCATCATGTGCATGGGCACTAAGACTAGAACAAAAAATATAAAACTTTGTCCTTCACTAGGATAGACTTGAAATCAAGACCAAATCAAGGAAATGAAATCAAACCAGTTAACCGACCACATAGCTCATATGATATATTGATCACGTTCAAAAAAAAATTAATTCCAAGCACCTTGACACATATATATACTAATACCCATGGTTGTAGGCTTATTTAATCCAACCATGGGTTGATGACCATGTCTTAGAATATGGGGCTTTAACAATATGACCAAAACCATATGATGTTTCCAAGACTTAATCACCCAGGTCATGCCCTAAAAGTTTGTGTCGAGACCCCATATGAACATGCCCTATGACTGAGTCCCTAGGTGTCCATGGTCATCCACATGATGATGTGAGCATGACATCATCATTCCACATGGTAGCCCATGAGGGATACCAGATTTAACCCATACTTGAACTTTTTTCCAATTAGAAGTTCCTGCCACATGGTAGTGGCAAGTGGCACCATGTCACCATGTTGACGTCACTTGCTGATGTCATATTCTAACTGTGTAAAGAGGCCACATCACCCAACTGTATGTTTCCATGTGTCATTCATGTTGACTGTGTCTTCTACGTCATCATATTTGGCTTATCACAATGCACCATGTGTCAATGTATAATTGGGCCACCATGGTGGGCGTTGGCTATACAGGTAGCCATGTGTCATCTATGTCATCCTATCCATCCAATCATAACGTGGCATGTTTCATCCTTGGATTAGCCATTGTGCTCTGGCTAACTAGTGCACATGTTTCCTTATCTTTGTAGTCCTATCTATGAAAGGTGCACGCTCTTTAACAATGTTAAAGGTCATTCAAGTATGTTGATATCCATCATTAACCTGACCAATGAACCATGGATTCATTCGAGAGTTGCACACCTTTTAACATATTAATAGTTTTCGGGTATTCTCCATATAGTTTTGGGCCTCCAATAATTCTTATTTTTAAATGGCCATAACTTCTCACCTGGGAAGAGATTTTCAGAGTGGGATATATCGTTGGAAAGGTATCAATGAGGCCTATGCAACCATGTTATTTATAGGGCCATTAGAGGATCATAAACTTAAAAAAAAAAAAAAAAAAAAAAAAAAAAAAAAAAAAAAAAAAAAAAAAAAAAAAAAAAAAAAAAAAAAAAAATTAATAAAATTTAAGCTCATTTTAACTTCACCTAATGAGTTTATGCAAGACATCCTACTGTAACACTGCTTCCTTTTACCCATGAATGATATTGTTGATGCCTTAGAAATTCCATTTGACATCAATTATAATTGTTGTCATCAATGAAAAAACTATATGCAACAATCTCCCCCTTTTTCATTGATGGAAACACCACTAAATGTTGATTCTCATTGATGTCTATAAGTCAAGCCTTAATATGCATCACACTCCCCCTATCATGGTGTTGAAGACTCCCCCTATCTGAATTCGAAGATTCTCTCTCTTCTTTCTTTCCTTCCTTTTGTTAATTCCTACACTCTTGTCCAATCTTCTTGCACTATTGCTTAAGGTTTGCATCAATGTTTTCATTTTCTCCCCCTTTGACATCAATGGAAATTGGTCATGGCTATCTACCAAAATTACCATACTCATGTGTGAACCTAATCCTATGGAGTCTCCGTATCTACCATTTCTATCAATGTCTACATTTTCTAAGTGTCTGTCAAAACTTCAAAAACTATTTATGTATGCAATAAAGTTTTTGTGAGTATCCTGCCAATGCTTCTTGAACTATTCATGTTCCTGTATGGCCCCGTGGACCTAACATAATCTCCCCCTAAGACCATATTTCCTTCCTACTACTACTCATCAATACAATCATGCTATCATTCTATGAACATGACAAAGTCTTCCACTGAGATCATGCACTTTCCTATGGACCCAGTTAAAGTCTCCCCCTTGGATCAACTCTCAATGCTTCTATACATCTTCCTCTGATCATATTCAAGAAGATGGCCTTTTGCAATCTTGGATAATGTTAATGAGATAACTCTTCCAACAAGGAAGACACCACTCCCATCCTTTTGCTGAGATATTTGAAACATTCCCTTGGCAGAGGCTTGGTGAATATATCAACAATTTGTTCCTTTGTTGGAATATATTCCAATTTTATTAAGTTATCTACAACATTTTCTCGCAAAAAGTGGGTATATACTTTTTTTTATTAGTGCATGACAAGATCTTTCGAGATATTGATGGGATTGGTATTGTCACATATGATAGAAGCAAGCTAATCATTATGTTCTTGAATATCCTTCAAATTTTGCCTCATCCATAGTACTTAAGTACAACATGTAGCTATAGAAATATACTCTACTTCAATAGTGGATAGAGAAATAGAGGATAGTTCTTTGTTGAGCCAATATACCATGCATTTTCCAAGAAAAAAATGCTCCTCCACTAGTACTTTTCTTGTCATCCACACTTCAAGCCCAATATGCTTCAGTGTAGGCCTTAAGAGTGAGATTTATTCCTCTAGGATACCATAAGCCATAATCTATAGTGCCCTAAAAATATTTGAATATTATTTTAACCACATTTGCATGAGATTCCTTGGGACACAATTGAAACTTGCCTACTAGTCCCATAGCCTACATAATGTCTAGTCTTGATGCTATCAAATAGAGAAGGTTGTCGATCATTGATATGTACATAGTTTGATATACTTTAGGATATTCATCTTCGATGCTAAGTTTATAACCTACAACCATAGGAGTGGTTACCAATGCACAATTTTCAAATCCAATTTTCTTCAATGTTTTCTTAAGATATTTGGGCTGAGATATGAAGGTGCCTATCTCAGATTGACAACTTGTAGTCTAAGAAAAAAGGATAATTCACTTGGCAACATTTTGAATTCTTTTTGCATATTATTCATAGATTTCTTGGTCATGGAATCATCATCACTGCCAAAGATAATATCATCCACATAGAAAACAACGATCAATATGTTACCTCTTTTAATCTTGATGTAGAGGTTACTATTAGCTGAGCCTTAGTTGAAACCCTATTGATGAAGATAACCATCCAATATAGAGAACATTGCCCTAGGAGCCTATTTTAGACCATACAATGCTTTCTTTAGTCCGTATACAAAATATTTATCTTCAAATAACCGAAACCCTTTTGGTTGTTCCACATAGAATTATTCCTTGATTTCTCCATTTAAGAATCTTGATTTTATGTCCATTTGATATACTTTGAATTCTTTGAAACATGAAAACACTAGGAAATTCTGATAGCTTCTAGACATACTATTGGGGAAAATGTTTCATCAAAATCAATACCTTCAATCTGTTGTAACCTTTGCATACAAGTCTCGCTTTATTTCTCACAACCTTTCCATTTTCATTGAGATTGTTCATGTAAATCTATTTGGTTCAAATTACATTTTTTTCTTTTAGTGTCAAAACACATTCCTAAGTCTGATTCTTCTCAATATAGTTCAAATCCTCATTCATGGCATTAATCCAATGCTCATCTTTGCTAGCCTGTGCAAAATTTTTGGGCTAAATAAGTGACAACAATATCATTTTCTCTTGAGATGATATACCTGCAAGCTTTCTTCTAGGTTGAACATTTGCATATTTGTTCCTCGGAACCTAATAATCCAGATTATTTTTCCATACATATATGAATGGAATCTTTATCTGTAAAGGCTCATGTCCCTCTCTCCATTCTTCCTCAAATTATATATCTTCTTGTTCTTCCGATGCATATTCTTAAAGTATAACATGATTTGACTAGGCCCAAGGAATAAATTCATTATGTGGTAGTGCTTCACCTACTTTTACATCGATACTTTCAATAAATTCTTGTGTTATTTTTTTATAGCATCTATATCCCTTGCTTTGATAGGCATACCCTAGGAATATTCCTTCATTAGCCCTAACTTAAAACTTCCCAAATTTGTCCTCATTTTCTTTGATGTAACATTTTCTTCCAAACACTTTGAAGTGTTTAACTATGGCTGATATTCTTTTCCATAGATCATATGGGGTTTTAGTGCTTTTTGTTCCGAGTTAAACCTTGTTAAATATACATATTATTGTATTTATTGCCTCTACCCATAAATGATTCGGTAGTTGAGATTCAACTGAGAAGAGATATTTCCATATCTAAAACTATTATATTCCTTTTTTTAACCACACCATTATGATGAGGGGTCCTTGCAATAGAGAAGTGTCTTTTGATTATTACTAAGTGACCTAGAAAATTGATCATTAATGGTTGAAAATTTCATCAAATATATGGGGTTTCGATGGGCCTAAATATAAGCCTTATACACTTGTTACTTTTCAATGATGTGGTAACTTTTTTTTGTTACAATATGATAGAAGGTGACCATTATAAAATGATAACCTTTTGTAATGCTACTGGGACGTTGGTTAATGTGGAAAAATATGCCATTTATTTTTGTGATGGTTTGGATGAAACTACATAGTAGATGGTGGATCTTTTTAGGTACTAGGCCCATGTTTTTAGTGATAGTTTCCAATATTTAGGAATTAATTTCAAGACAAACAACTATGGTAACACTGATTAAAAGTGGTTATAGTCTAAGGTGGAGAGTCATATTTATTTCAAGTGTAACTAATGGATTTTGCATGGGAGTCAACATGTTCTTATAAAATCTATGTTGGAAGCCATCATTTACTAGAACTTATTGGGGCTTATTCCTAAAATTATATTGAATAGTATCCAAAAGATAGATTTTGACTATTTTTGGAAAGTATCTACAAAATACTTAGGGTCACACCTTATTAGTTGGTCACATATTACCTTACCCAATGCCCTTGGGTGATGGGGGTTAAATATAATTATGGGTTTTAAGAGAGCTCTATTTAAGAAATCCCTTTGGGTTTTCCTCTCTCAAGAAAACCATTGGAGAAAAATACACATTTCCACATATAGTGCTTAGAACTGATTGGGTCTACATATGTTCTCACCATTAGGAAATTAATAATGCATCTAAACAATGGAGTGCAATTTTACATTTATTCTCAATGGTTAGAAATCATTTGGCTTGGTAAGTCAAATCTAGTTCATTGGTATGTAAAGGGAAGGATGTGATTGTAGGATACAATCAAGATATATTTCTACCAAAAGAAATTGTGGGTCATCTTTATGAAAGGCATTTTCACCCTTAACAAAATTGTGTTGGGGGAGCATACCTTGATTTAGCAACAAGGTTGGATCTCGATGGAAAAATTAAATCTTCATTATAGTTAGCATGACCCAGGGGACCCGTTTATTAGATAGATCAAAGTGGTTCATATCAATATTAGGGATGGAGATGAGGAATTGGTTTAGCCTTAAAATTCAAGTCAATATACAAATCTACTAGGATATCTCTAATTATTGGAGATAGATCTTAATGATAATTTATGGTGGCATAAAAAACTCTGGAAAATCAAGGCTCTACTTAAAAGTATTCTATTTTTTTGGTTAATCCATAAAGATCAAGCCTTAACTTGGAATAGGTTACACAGAAGGGATTTTCCATTGTGCAAAGTATATGAAGATTGTTGTCATTTATTTGTTAATAGTCAATTGACCAGGTAGGTGTGGGATCAAGTGGCACTTCACATCAACAACAATGGAATATGTGATCAACCAACAATTGAATAATGTTTTCGTACTTTCTTCGAGAATCCTTTGCTTAGAAATTTTAGGGTGACTCCATTGTTGGTGGCTTGGGGAATATGGATTGTGCAAGAATATTCAATGACAAGTGCATCTCCTCCTTCTTAGTGGCTATTTTGTCTTTATCTTTTATTAATAAAATGAATATTTGTTTCAAGATATCTCTTTCACTCATATTTATAGAGAACATAATACCATAACAAACTTCCTCTATAAAGAGGGTCTACTTCTCTAGCCACACTCTGACATTCCTAAGGAGTATAGGGACAATACACTTTCATCAAAACTTGTTGTACAATTAATATTGTATATCTCATACTATTTTTTGTCACAATACTTTTGGTTGATGCTTTATGGTATAGTCGTTTATAAGAAATGTACTAAAAATCTATAGGAACATGTTTTCCTTGCAACATTATATGTTAGATATATTATTCAAAGAAATCTTAAAGCTGCATTTTGAGTTGTGACATGGATACTCCATTTTTTTAAAACTATATATATAATAAATTATATATATATATATATATAATATATATATATATATCGACTACATAGATAAAAGTAATACATATAAATATATTGACTATGAAATATCATGTTTACTTTCACATAATACACTTGACATTTTATTACACATATTTACCATAGAATCACAATATGATGTCTAGACTCTTCCATATTTATTATTTACCATCATTATTCTTACCTTTATATATATCAATAAAAAATAAATATTGTTCCCTTTGACTCCTAAGGGAATACGGCCGAGGTAACCACAAACCAAGCTTTGGACTGCAGGTCCTAGCCTACAAGCAGTCAGAGAGGGCTCTCTCTTTGGGTTTTAGCTTTGTTTAAGGGATGATTTTAGGCTAGATATGATGCACATGGGTTTTGATTTAGTTTGGTGAGATGGTTGATCTATTCAAGCAGAGTTGGCATGCAAAGTGTAAGAAGTTCAAACCATTGGGAATGGAGTCAATGAATGTGAATTGAAGGGTGTGTTTTCTTTGGAAAAATAGAGGAATATGGAGCAGGATAGCTACACATGGCACAATGATTTATGCTGGAACAAAGATGAAATGGAGGTCAGGGGATGAGAGGCAGTTAAGAATTCTCTCACCCAGCCAAAGAGGGAAAGTAATGAAGGCTGAATAGGGAATGAAGAATTCCTAGACAACATTCATATGTGAAGGAAATAGCTTAAACATGTTCAATCAAGAATGCATATTCATCACTGGTTTGGAGGAAAACATAGAGAAGTTACAAGAATTGAGTACAAAGGGCATTAAAACCAGTTCTGATCTAATCCTTCTTCCTGCAACTTAGATTATGATATATAGACAATACAGGTACATATAAACTGATAAACAAAGGGAGGAAAGACTTATTGAACCATGAGCAAGCACGAGAATTCCATACCAAGCTCTTTAGCCATTAAAAGCACAACCAGACAATTCAGATGCAAACATTCCAGCAATATTTGATTACAGAAGTTCTTAACATTTACAGCGCAAATCTCAAATCAGAGATCAACCAACCAACCCACCAACCCTTATTACATTGTTCATGGCCGTATTTATAGGCAAAATATCTACAAAAATAGATCTGATAGAAGATCTGAGGAAATAAATGCAATTAACCTAACTTCTCTTGCAAGTAATGTAAAAATATCTATCTAATGCTACGCTGGGCGCAGCTGCTTCAAAAAATGAGGCTATCTGGCATCCTTAGGTAGCTCTGCTGTCCAATCTGCAATTACTGTGTCGTCAATCTCTTATCTGCACCTCTTAGTCGGTTCTACTGCTCTTAGGTGGCTCTGATCTTTATTAAATTTGATATGACTCGGCTTTAATGGCCTTTAACTCTGTTCTGGTATTCATTGACTTTGATGGAAGCTTTTAATGTTCACCTGTTTTGATATTGTCGATCTGATAGTCTTTGTCGCTTCACTAATACTCTTTTAATTGAATCTGGGCTTCATCTTTCCTTTGATATGCTCGAAACTGTCAAATCGCCCCTTTTCTACCCTTTCAAGGCAAAAATAACTGCTACAAACTGAGGCTTTCCATTTTGGCCCTTTTTCCTTAGCGATGCGCGATTAGCGCTAAGTGCTAATCGCGCATCAAAAATTGCCCCAGATTTTCATTCTGGGCTTCCTAAGCATCGATTTCGCACTTTGCGCCCTTTTTCAGCGGGTGACGTTAGCATGACGTCAGCGGTACGGCGGATGACGGTAGCATGACATCAGCAGTGGGACCCAGTACGGCGGATGACGTCAGCGGGGTGACGTGGCAGGGTGACGTGGCAAGGTGACGTGGTGCCTATGTCACGCAGGGGAAGCGGTAGGGTGACATGGTGCTTACGTCACGCAGGGGAAGCGGTATCCGGTTTCATGGCGCACCGCTTTTGTGCACAGGTGGTTTGGGAGGAGGGGGCTCCGCCACAGTCGAGAGGGTGACGCGTGGCAGGAGTACAACGGGAAAACCGCCCATCTCCCGGATGCTAACCATCGACAGGTTCAGAGGGGGAAAGACCCGCCCACCGTAGATCTAGGGCGCGGGCAATCGCACGGATGGCGGAACAGAGAAGGCGGTGGAAGGATAAGGGACGGGATCCGCGACGCCTGTATTAATGATTAAATTTTGGCGAGGGGGGGGGGAACCTCAGGAAAATGGGTTTTTCACGTAGGTTTGCGGGTTATGAGCGGGCAGGTCAAAAAATGGGGGACTTTAGAATAAGGGCGGAACACGGGTCTTGTAAGGTTAGGGTTGAGGGGAAATGGTTGTTAGTGTGACCAGGTGTCAGACTAACTCCAGTTAGGAGGCGGATGGGTTAGTAGGAGCCCCAGATGGACTACTGCCTCTCGGACTTAGAAGAATATGGCTATAGTGCCAAGGGAGGGATATTATCATTTATTGGGATTTTTTTTATAGTTTTTTTTTTTTTTTTTAGAATAGGGGGAGGGGAAATGATTTAGGGAGTTAGATAATAAAGTTAGGAGTTAATATGACTTGGTGGAGTGGAAATGTAAGGGAAATGATGCCAAGTTCAAGATCTAGAACTTATATATGTGATTTTGAATAGGATATGGAGAAATGATTTTACACAAGAAATGTGGCTTCTTTTCATTGAGGAAAGTCAAAACTTGACTTGATATTTCACACAAATGAGCTGAAAGTAGGACTTGTTGGGCAGATCCCAAGGTCCTCAAGGGGATGTTAGTAAGTTATTTGGGAAATAAGAAGAAGGGGGAGTTAGAGTTGCCTTGCCTGATCTGATCAAAATGAGAAAGTGCCACAAAACTGCGATCTGGATGAATATAACACTTGAAAATATGATATGGATCACATAGCTTGATTTTTGCAACCACAAAACTACTTACCCAACCTAATTTACCTAGCATTTTTTCTTCTTTTGGTTTGGGTGCACTTGAGCTAGCCAACCCAACTTTTCAACTTTTTTCTTTTAACTGGCCTCCTATCTACATCTATACTTATTTCATCTAGGGGCTCAGATTAGGCTGTTGAGCACCCTTGCTTCTCTACCTATCTAAGAATCTGCCAAGATTAAGCTGTTTGGATAGATAATGATTCTCTATATTCTACAACAGGAAATTGAAACCTAGGGAGACCAAGGTTAAGCTGTATGGACCTCCCTTACCTGTGAAACTTTTCAAAAATGGAACAACTCATCAAAATTGGAATACAGCAGAGGCACTTCGCCTAGCACACTCTCATAGAAACTTCTTTGGCCTCAGTATCAAATATGGAACATTGCAGCATGCAAAGTATGACATATTTGGCATGCAAAAATGTCGATCATGAAAGATGAATACCTGCTATGAGCAAGAGGCTAATAGTGGCTCCACTTGGGGATGGCTTTTCCTTGCAAAAGGTCAAGAACAGCAGGTCAGAATGCCTTAATCTTTAGTTGTTGCTGTACTCTGAAAACTTCCCTTTGCTGGCTGCTTTATTTATGAACATGAAAGCAGACTTGAAGAGCTTAGGGCCTTCACTTCGAGCTTCAACTGCAGCAAGATTGCTATCCAAACATAAAACTGAAATCCTACCTACCTACTCTAATCAACACTTACTTTGCTGTTAGGTGAAATGAAATAACCAATGTAGCCACTTAAGTATTATAAGCATGAATGAGCTTTGCTGCTTGTGCTTGCTAGCGAGAAAAACTGAGATCTTGCAACCTGATATGGCTTTGTCAATCTTTGAGAAGATCAGATAATTGCTGACCTTCTTTTCTGAAACAAGAAACTGTACAAAAGGGTCCCGCAACATATATACATTATTGCTGGGCTGAATTGAAGAACTGTACAAAAGTTTGGGATCGCTATCATGCCTTGGAATAGGGAGATCATCAACATTTTGGTATTGAGGCACACAGTGTGCTAATGGAGAAGAGCACTTCTTTACTTCATCATACACCCTGTCAACACATGAATCATATAAAACCTGAACTGATATTTGCAATTCATTACAAGCAGGCTCATATGGCCCTTGACTGATTTGCGCAGGCTGCTCCTCTTCTTCTTCAAAAAAATCAGATGGCTGAACACAAAGAGGCAGGGGATCCACTTGGATCACTTGGTCACAAACAACTGCTTTCGAATCTTCCTCAATCTGATATTCGATGGCTCTTTGGGGCTGCAAAACTAGAGGCAATGTATTTTGAACAATGATTTGGGCTTCCTCCAGATGATTAATATCAACACTTGCTGATATTTGTTTATTAACTGCATGATAGTTCTCCTTAATAAATTGAAAAGAATCAACACGGAAAGGTAAAGTTCCTTCGTTGAAATCAAAATTTTCTGTCTTTCCTCCTTTACTTCATAGCTGAGATAGGCACGTTGATCATTGATTTTAGGCTGCTGATTCTGAACTATGCTTTCTGCCAAAATAGGTTCTGACTCCTCTGCAAGGCTGATTTGGTCATTAGGCTCATAATCATCATCATACTCATCGTATTTTGGCAAGCAGTTGAAAGAAGAGAAGCTGTTATATTCATATAGTATATCAGGAGACTGCTCCATCATGTATTGCTGTACGAATATGTCATCTGTTCTGTGGCAGGTTTGTTCATGAATGTCATTAATTTCCTCTTGAAAAACAGATGTGTTCTGGTGCTCTAAACATTCCGCTTTCATTGTAATCATTTCCTCTGACTTTTGTAACAAACCATGAAGTTTATCTTCTTGCTCTGCTTTGCGCTTTTCTTCCCTGATCTTCATATTTGCTTCTATGTCCACTGCCATGTCCTGCATTTATTTCATAGTGGATGGGCTCCTTTCTCTTAAAAGGAATTCTATTTCTGGGTCAAAAGCTCTTGGATAATGCAATAGAGATAAATCAGGGGGAGGTCTAATTTCAAAGGCAGAGAATGATAAACTTGATTGAATCGATCATAAAATTACTGAACATATTCATTTGGACTTCTTTTTAACTGATTATATTCTTCAATGAGCAAGAGGAAATTAAGTTTGATTATCCATCTATCAAGGAAGAGCTTGGAAAACTACTGAAGATTAGAAATGCTAGCCTCAGGCAATGCTTTAAACCAAGTCCTAACTTTGCTTTGCAAAGAAAGGGCAAACAACCTGATACTAACATCCTCATCCTCCACTTCAAATATATTAAGATAGTCTTCAAAGGCTTGGATATGCTTTTGTGCAATAATACCATTCTCTCCATCAAATCTTGGGAGATACTCAGGATGATTTTTGGGCAGAGGATTAAGCACGGGAGGCAAAACAAGAGGCTTATATCTGTCAGGAACCTTACGAGGCACAGGATTATGTACAGGGATTGGTTGAATGGGCTCGATATGAACAAGGATAGAATGATTGGCTTTGACACTTGTTTCCTCCTTGGTTGTATGATGATTTTTAGCAGCATTTAAAGGTTGTTGTTCTAATGTGCAAGGAGGCTTTTCAACAACATTTTCAAAAGGAAAATCATAAAAATTAAATTTAAAATCGTTTTTAAAATACAATATACAAAGCAAAATTTTATGGAAGAGAAAGAACATGACCTCCTGGATAGTAATCCAGGTCAAAAGCCTGATCTACTTGTATATTTCTCTTGGGTTCATTTCTCCATCGGAGTCTTTATTATGAGGATTATGTGGAGTCGCCAGGTGGATAAATAAATTAACTTTTCAGGGCCTGATCTTTGTCCACCACAGAGATCAAAACTAAATATGCAATAAGAAACAAAATATTTTGAGATTTGTTTTTGAGATTTTTTTATTTTTTGGGATTTTTCAAAACATGTTTAAGACTTATTTGAAAGGCAAGCTGATCAAAAATGGGGATTTATAGTGATGAACAATAATTGATCCCCAGCAGAGTCGCCAATGATGTTATCACTCAGGTTGTTCCTTTGACTCCTAAGGGAATACGTCCGAGGTAACCACTAACCAATCTTTTAGTTGGAGGTCCTAGCCTACCTACAACCAGAGAGGGCTCTTTCTTTGTAATTTAACTTTGTTTAAGGGATGATTTTAGGCTAGATATGATGCACATGGGTTTTGTTTGAGTTTGGTGGGATGGTGATCTCAGACAGAACTATGATGCAAGTATATAACTGTTTTTTCCATTGGGCAATGGAGTCACTGAGAGTGTAATTATTGAAATGGATTCTTGGTGCAAAGGTAGTGCTACAGAGCATGATAGGCAGGCTAGAAACAATTTTCAAATCTGGAAATGATGGATTGAAGTCAGGGAATGAAAGGCAGTCAAGAATCTTTCATTATACTGGCAGAGGGAAAATGTATGAATATTGTGTAGGAGCAATTACGGATTCCTAAACAGTATTCAAAATGAGAGAACTAGTGCAAACATGAGCAGTTAAGAATTCATATTTATGACTAATCATAAAGAAAACATAATAAATAACAGAGGTTGAACATAAGGTGCATTCAAACAAATCTTATGTTATTCTTCTTCTCTGTTATCAAGATCATGAAACATAGATGAGATTTACAAAATAGAAAACACAAGACACAGTTTAGTATAACTTATTGTTCCATAGCATGACACAGGAATTCCGTAGCAAGTCCCAGAACATCCAATCCACCTTCAGATCATTCAGACATAGTGAACTTCAACATCCATTTGTATTAACACAGTTTGATATCTTACAGCACCGTCCAGAAAAAGGAAATCATCAATCAAACCACCCACCAACCTTATTACATTGTTCAGGGCTCTATTTATAGGCAAAATATCTTCAAAATAGATCTGATAGAAGATCTGAGGAATTAACTGCAATTAACCTAAATTATCTTGCAAGTAATGTAAAAAATATCTATCTAATGCTGCGCTGGAGGCAGTTGTTACAAAAAATGAGGCTATGTGGCCTTTGCTGTTATGTGCTGGCCATTTATCATAATTGTGCATTGGTCTCTGCTCCACTGCTCTTGAGTGGCTTTGATGTGCATTAACTGTGATGTGAGAGCCTTAAGTGGCTTCACCGCTTTCTTTGACTTTGATGGAGGCTTTTAATGTTCACCTGCGTTGATATTGTCGATCTGATACTCTTTGCTGCTTCACTGATACTTTTTTAACTGAATCTGGGTTTTATCTTTCCTCTGATAATCTTTAATACTTGAATCGGGACTCTCTTTCTCTCTTGATCCTCTTTAAACTGCTAAATCGCCCTTTTTATCTCTTTACAACAAAAATAGCTGTTGTGAACCATGCGCTGGACTGAGGCTTTCCATTTTGGCCATTTTTTCTTAGCGGTGTGCATCGCGCATCAAAAACTGCCCCTGTTTTTCATTCCGGGCTTCCTAAGCTGCGATTTCGCCTTTCGCGATTTTTTTCTTCGGCAGTGACGTCAACAGTGGGACCCAGTACATTGGATGATGTCAGCGGGGTGACGTGGCAGGGTGACGTGGATGATGACGCCAGTGGGTGACATGGCGCAGGTACAGCACAGTGGCAAGCGACGTGGCGGCATCATCATGTAGTGACGTAGGCAAGCGGGAAGGGCGGTAAACGGTTTGCGTCAGACCGCTTTTGGTATGGGAGTGGTATGTGTCAGGGGTGGCCCGATGCAATAGGAGGCCGACAGTTGTCCCAGTGTATGACGGTGAAACCGTCAACCATCGGGTATTATCGTACCGCTATGAAGGGGCGCCCGATATTCATTAGGGTCATCGGATCTGGGAAGGTCGATCCTACGGTGGACGGGAGGGCAACATGATCGGGGTTTAGTGGAAAAGCGCGCCCGATAATCATTAATTATTTGCGGCTTCGGGTGGGTTAGAACCTTAGGTTTTGGATTTAATGTGTTTTGGCGCGGGAGCATAATTATTCGTTCAACCAAGTGTTTAAACGAAATCTATAATAATATGTATACGCAGAGCATAACAGTATGGTTTTATGTGTGGGGGGAGGTTAATATGGTTATTTATTTAACCAGAAGTTAAATAAATCCCAAGGATAATGGATGCAGAGGGGCTAACAATGGGTCCCAAATGGACCTAAGGTTTCCCGACTTTTAGTACTTAGCTATAGTTGCCATGGGGAGGGATATTTAGTGTTTTTGGGGTTTTTTATATAGTTTCTTGTAGAATAGGGGTAGGGGAAATGATTTAAGGAGCTAGATAATAGGGTTAGATGTTAATATGGAATGAAAAGGAAATGGATGTATGCTAAGTTTATAGAATGGAAACTTAAGCATAAGGAAATGAATGGATTGTGTAAAGATTAATTTTACACAAGAAATGTGGCTTCTTTTCACTAAGTCAACTCAGATGTCAACTTGGTTTTTAACAAGAATGGAGTGAAAAGGGGATTTTTGGGCAGATCCCAAGGTCCTCAAGGGGATGTTAGTGAGTGATTTGAGAAATAAGAAGAAGGGGGGGTTAGAGATGCCTTGCTTGATCTGATCAAATGAAAAAGTGCCTCAAAACTGTGATCTGGATAAATATAACACTTGAAAACATGAAATGGATCACATACCTTGATTTCTGCAACCACAAAACTACTTACCCAGCCTACTTTACCTAGAAGTTTTTCTTCTTTTGGTTCAAGTGCACTTGAACTAGCAAACCCAGCTTTTCAACTTTTTCTTTTTTTACTGTCCTCCTATCTACATCTATACTTATTTCATCTAGGGGCTCAGATTAGGCTATTGAGCACCCTTGCTTCTCTACCTATCTAAGAATCTGCCAAGATTAAGCTGTTTGGATAGATAATGATTCTCTACATTCTACAACAGGAAATTGAAACCTAGGGAGACCAAGATTAAGCTGTTTGGACCTCCCTTTTGTTATCACTCAGGTTGTCCCTAAGCTCCTATAGGGATACGGCCGAGGTAACCACAAACCAATCTTTGGACTGCAGGCTCTAGCCCACCTGCAATCAGAGAGGGCTCTCTCTTTATGATTTAACTATGTTGATGATGATTTTAGGCTAGTTGTCAGGTTCAGGGGTTTTGTTGTTTTGTTTGGATGGAAGGTGTATGCCAGGTGGAAAATTCCAAGCAGAGAAGTAAGGTAAAGTGTGATAAGTTTCAAACCATTGGGCATGGAGTCATGGATTAAGGCTTGCTGTTGCATTTCTTGGTCACAAGAGGATTGTGGAGTGGGATAGCCACACATGATACAATTATCAATTTGCTGAAAGGATGGAATGATGGTCAGGGATGAAAGGAAATTAAGAATCTTTCATCAGAACTGACAGGGAGGAGAAGTGAATGAATGGTTATCTAGGAGCAGTTAAGAATTCCTAAACTATCATTCATATGTGAAAGAAATAGCGTAAAAAAGATCATTTAAGTATGCATGTTCATAACTATTCCTGATGAAAACATGAAAAATTGCAGAAATTGAGCCTAAGGTGCAGTTAAGCAAATCCTAAGCTATTCTTCTTTCCTGCAATTTTAAGGGCGGATTTCTGATAAAACAAACATGAATAAAACTAACAGAGTTAAGAAACACTTATTGAACCATGTAGAAGCACAGGAATTCCACAATCACTCCTCGGCCAATTAAACACAGCGGACAGTTTCAGAATCCATGCTTTCGATAGTCTTTGATTATAGAAAGCATCACAGTTACAGTGCGAGTCTCTGCTTGAGAGAAAGATCGGAATAACAAAGATCAAGCTACTGATCAACCAACCAACCCCTACTCCATCCTTCAGGGTCTTATATATAAGCAAAATATCTAAATTCATTTATTACAATTGACCTAAACAGGTCTGCAGGAAAAAGTTTTTTCTAAAAACCTAATTGTTGCTCGAATTAAATGCAAGTAAGTCCTTTGGGCTGTGCCAGAGGCAACTGAATCAAGTTGAGTTGATGAGGTGTCCTGTGTGACTTGGTGCACTGGTTTTGTCATAATTTTGCATCGAGTTCTGGTCTACTGATCTTCTGTGAGCTTAATGGGAAGTCATTTGCGCTGGTGAGCCTTCAATGCGTCTTCAATTGCTTCTTGACTTTCAGAGCTTTCGTTTTAATGTTGGATTTGCCTCGAGCCCTGAGAAAATCTCCTCTGATACACTTTTCCGCTACCTTGATGGTCTTCGCCGCTTCCTGATACTCTTTGACGTGCTTTTTGTCTGCATATTTGATCTGATACTCTTTAATCTTTGTTGCTGGTCTCTCTCTGTCTTCAAATTCGTTTAATTTGGAAAAATCAGGCAATTTCGGTGCAAAAAGGGCCAAGGAATCAAAATATTCCCTAAAGGTTCCCCAATATCGCTCATTTCCCGTAGCAATGCATGATTAGCGCTTCGCGCTAATCGTGCATCGAAAACTGCCTCCGTTTCTCGTTCCAGAGCTCCGAAGCTCGACTTTCGCGCTTGCGCGTGTTTCCCCTTTTTTTTTTGGCTGCTGAAGTCAGCATGACGTCAGCTGTACGGCAGATGACGTCAGCGAGGTGACATGGCAGGGTGATGTGGCAATGATCTGGTCGGCAGGGCGATTCATATGTTACTGCGATGCGATATACTTATTTCGATGCGATCGCAATATCGCATCGGCAGAGAATGAGAAGGTGTTTATTTTGGAAACGCGATGCTTGCGACCGCCGATTGCCGATATCGCGATAGCGCATCGGGCGAAAAGGAAAGGGGAACACCTATGTGGTATAAAATATTGCGATATGCCGATCGCGAGATGGCATCGACGGAGCGTCCATCGGGAAGAAACAACAGCGAGCCATAATACTCTTGTGACCTCTAATTGCGATAATCGTGTTGGAGAGGGTTCACAAGGATCAGAAGAATGTTAAGGAAATCGGCAAGGGTTTATTGCGATCGGAAGGAGTGAGTATGTGCGTTTGAAGAGTATTTGAGGCCTCGGAAGGGGTCCAATAACCTAGAAAGGAATTTTATGCTTTGGAAGGAGTCCATTGCATTAGAAGATGGTTTGAAGGGGCAGAATGAGGGTTCTTGCCAAGTTTCAGATACACTGAGCAATTTCCGGGGGTACTTATGGTTATTTTCAACCAAAGGGGGGGGGGGGCTATTTAAATAAGGG
>APFE030650621.1:0-15170 GCA_000404065.3 Pinus taeda | reverse complement strand
AGACTCTTCACTTGTTGTGGATGAGGAACAAGCCACTGACGCAGTTGGTGTTACACAACCAACACACGTTGTCATTCATGAAGAGTATGAGTGGGAGCTTGAACATCAACACTCGGGGAAGGATGAATCCCTTCCATCCGAACCTCCTCCGTTCTTTCTTGACATATTTGGTGAACCTGCCATCCAAGATTTTGCATGTGTATCTCCATCCATAGATGCAACCATTGTTGATCACTCACAGGATATGCCAAATGTTAGTCCATCATTCACTAAGAGAGAGGATAAGTTATTCATTGAAAATCCACTTGATCTTTCATCTTCCTTTTCCAGAAACACAAAGGATGAGTTTGTTCGCTTTTCATATACCCCTTTATTTGATTCATCCAATCATGAGGATGCCAATAGAATCATTTATTTTTCTGATTGTGGCGGTCGTGATCCATTTACTACCATATTTGATCATGATCATGATTCTATCACACTTGATATTTCGAAGCCACCAGTTTATGATTATCTACCTGATGATGAAGTTGAAACACCCAAGTCCGTTGAGGCACTTCAACCCAAGATGATGGTTATGTCAGGCCCTTGCTCTCTTGGGGTTAGTCTCACTTCCAATCAGGAAACCATTCAATCATCCAAGGCTTCCCATCACTCATTTGTATGCATTGAAGTTCCATCTAGCACACAGATCATGCTTCCTCCACTCTAACTAAACAATCCTATCGCTCATGCACTGGAGGAGTCTTACAATGCAAGCATGCATACACGACACAAGTTATCTTTGTTTCTTTCTCTTTTTTGCATGTCACAGTCAAGAGTGTGTTATACTTCAAAGTTGCACATAGTGTTGCACAACTTGATGCCAAGTCCATCGATTGGTCAACATGCACTTGTACTCACTTATGTCCTGTGGGCACTTTGAAACATAAAGAGTAGTTCTCTTCATTGTTATATCTTTCTTGCTTGCTAGTTCGCAAAACTAGGTTTCTTGCAAACCAAGCCTTCACTAAGATGGGTCAACCAATACACCTATGGCTGCATTAGAAATATCACTTCACGTGATTAGGCCCATGCACCATTAGCTTAAGAGCAGGAGTAGTGTTTTCTTTCATTCAATTTTCTTGCATGCTTGTTTTCTTACTTGCTTTGTTTGTTTGTTTGTTTTCTTGCTTGTTTCCTAACTTTATTTTCTTTCGCTTTTGCCTATGTTCTTAATTTGATTTGTTGTTTATTAGTTCGTTTGTTTCACTCGTAGGTTAGCTTCGTATGAAACCATGTACGACTCTTCAAATGAGTTGGGTAAAGTACAATATGTCTTGTTTAGCTATCACTACTTGTTTATCTATCATTTGGCCTCTATATGAAGAACTTATTACTTTTAGTCCATGATAAGTCGAAGGAAAATACGTACTGTTCAAAGTGAACCTTGGCAAAAGCACAACGCTTGCATACTAACTAGTGCCACCTACTATAGTCTATTGTTTTTGGGTTAACCCTTGTCATCTCAGTCAAGTAGAGTAAGGTGAGGGAAGAAACCTTAATAAGCATGTTAGACATATAATAAACTACTTCTCTGCCAGAACAACCTCTTATGCTCTCAATAAGTCAGGATCCCTCTTTTTCCTATGAAATGAATAACTGTTATGCACAATTAAGAAAAATAAAAATGAAAAAAGAAAAATAAGAAAAAATGAAAATGAAAATGAATAAGGTTAAAGAAGAGAAAGACTTCCTGCACAAAGAGGTGATGCAAGTAACTCTACTGGGGTACTGACTAGGCTCGTTGGAAATGGAGCCATGCTTGTTTTCCTATGTGACTCCACCGAGGTACTGTTTAGGCCTGCTGGCAGCGAAGTAACACAAGAGATGAAACGAAGACTTTGATGACTATATTTCTTGTCCATCAATATACCCCTCAACCACAATCAAAACAAATGTGTTGCATTGTCTTGGAATGTGTGTCAATCGACCAAGAGCTTGGTAGATGCTACATCTTACAATCAAGCTAGTGTGAAACCAGGATGAGGTGACAATTGAACAATACTTCCAGAGGTGTTAGACTTGCATTTCATGAACAAGGTCTATTGAGAGAGCTGGAGTTCTACCAGTGTGTCTCCAAGTATTGTAGTGGCTACAACCACCCTAAAATTTTTTGCCTTAGGTTTGTTTTGGAGCCTCGCTACGAACTCTTCACAACACCTTGTCTTGCTTCATCAAGGACACAAGCTCCAGTGTTTTTCCTGCACAAACGTAGCATGTCAATCACACCTTGATGCATTCCCCTCGCACGTTGTTCATCCATAATTTTTCTAGCTATAGGCTGACCAACTCCCCCAAGAAATTACGCATTTCAGGAGGACAACTAGCCTTCCCTCCAGAAATTGTTCGATCATGTGTGGCAGCTCGCTGGGCTCCAGAATTTTGCAATTCTGCCAACCAACCATCACATTGAAAAATTGCACGATTTTCCCTAGCAACATTACTCAGCTCAGAATTTCCACAAATCTAGGTAGCAATCAGCTTCTCTATCCAGAAATGTCCATTTCCTTCCAGTAGTTGAGAAACTTCATGCATGAGCATTTGGGTTGACCAGTCCCACCCGGGACAAAGGAAATTTGACTTTCATGCATGGCTTTCTTTTTCCCGGAATAGCAAAAGGAAACATGCAAAAGCCATCCCATGATTTAGGGAGATATTTTTAGTAGGTGGAGGTTACATGCAAAGTTGTTTTAGAAACTTTCCTCTAAGAGGTGTTTTTTCCTATATTTGTGTGATGTGCATCATGAGATAAAAAATTATTTATTCCACGCATCAAATCTCATTATTTCACATTGATCTTGGAGCTCTAACATCCCACAACACATCCAGGACTTTTCGACACATCCAGCTTATTGATTCACGGGTAAGTGGCCTCACCTTGTCTTTTTCAGCATTTCTATCATTTTTTGTGTATGTGCTTGTGTGAGTGTTGTTTTCTTGATTTCTTTGAAGACTTGTTGTCATTTACATGTGTAGTAGCTTGTCCTAGCACTGTTTCAATTTGCGTTGCTATCTCACTGCTGTCACATGCATGGAACTATTTTGCATGAACAGTCGCCAATTCGATGACTCGCTTCACCCACATGCATGTTGATATGTTTACTGAATATTTCATTCATGTTTCGATGCATTGTCAATAAATTCTACTTTCACTTAGTGTCACCATGCATTCAATTTTATATTTTCTTTCAGTTGCCCATTAGTGAGTCTGGCTAACCTTGGCCCGAACTCTGCCTTCACTAGGACAACATTGCACAATATGGGGAAGGAAAGCTTTGTATCTCTCTCCAAAAATGTGCATCTCTATCCAGGAACTATCATCCAGGACTGCTTTGCACATTTCTGAGGGACAGTGATTGCTGGTCGAGAAAATTATGCGATGCAGTCCCTGAGTCTACAGTCACTAATAATTGGAATTGTGCACTGCGCAATCCCAATAGCCAACAACTAGTCTGGATTGTGCATTACACAAATCCAACAGCCAACGTTACCTCCCAGAGAGCCCAGGCTACCTTTTGCATGGTTTTGGTAGCCAGTCACCAAGCCTCAAAGAAGAAATTGTGTAATCTTGCCTATGAGTTCTCCAGGTATGTGTTGTGTCATTCACTGAATTTTCTTTGGTTTTCTCTAACAGATTTCTTGCCATGCATGTTGCTTGTATCCAAATATTCCAGGTGTTGATCCACCTCTTAGTATTACAATATTAATGGCCTCCAAGAGAGTGGGACAACAAGACACTAATGGAAATGCACCTAGTGTAGTAGTTGAGTGAGTGTCCTCTAGTCTACCGATTTATGAAGGTACAATGTTTTTTCTAGACAAGGACATCAAACTCAAGTGACAAGAGGTCAATGAAGCATTTGCAGACACTTTTGAGGAAGACCTTCAAGACCATTAAGTGTATGTGAACATTCACAAGTCTAGCTGATACCAAATTGCATGCAGATACCCCATGTTCCCATGCGCGAAAATGATACACTGGATCATCTCTCACACTAATACCAAGACGATGACCTTGAGCAGTGTCAGTGGGATGAAGCTTGCAACCTTTTGGGCATAAGACTATGATGAGATGTATTGGATGTTAAAGCCTGTGACTATCATGAAGGCTCTCTTTAGCTTACCTAAAAGCAGTGATAACTCTAGAGACATTTTGAAGAACTGGGTAAAGGAGTCAGATCGATTTAAGTTGACTCCCAACCAGATCTATAAGAAGAAGATACTGTGGAAGGAATATCAATACTTGGTCATATTTGCATGTCGAATCTGTGGCCAAGAAAGCATGGAAACCTTCCCATAGAGTTGGGTGGTCGCACTGGACTAACTGGCTAGAGAAGGAAAACCATGTAATTGGTCTGACATGCTAGCTCATCAAGCGAAGGAACAAATAACGAAGGCTCGACAGTCACTCGAAGGTATGCATGTGGAGATTTACCTATCCGCCCACATATTAGATGTATTTTGTGCCTGACAGGAGTTCCTGGGCTTGGAGTGGGCCTGGTCACTGACAAAGACTTTTGTGAACACATATTTTAAGTTTTTGTCCAAATGCAACTTTAGAGAAATAATCACACGACTGTCTGATCATTTTGTCACCCCAGTGTACAAGATGATATTGAAAGAGGATCCACCCTACATGTCGAAGGAAGTAATGGAGGCATTGATAGGTATTGTTGATTGGTATGCCTCACCACCCAACACCTTCATCTGAATTTTTAGTGCAAAGAAGCATCTGCATGTTCTAACGAAGTTTTCCTTGGACATATTTTTCATGTATGAAGTAGCATATCACATCTCGGTAGGATTAGCAGCTAAACTACATCGGAAGAAGAAGGTACCTTGACCCACTGTTCTGTTGTGGACTGTGTTATATGAGATTTGGAATATCAAGAAAGTAGATGTCAAAGGAGAAATGATGAAGAAGTACCCATTCGACCTCTGAAACTACAATCTGTATGACCCACATTGCATTGTGAAATATCACTACATGAGAGTTTAGTTCAACTGGATGCACAGGGCATGTTATTGGGTAAAGGAGGACCCATGGAGATATTGCTACAATTTCTTGAGACTTGATGAATACATCAGCTTCACTATGGAGTGGTTAATGAAACAACATGAAGCAACATCATGGACAGCACCAACACCCGCACTAGCAGTAGCAGTAGAGGCAAGCATACTTGTCCGCGACAAAGGTAAGAGGAGTATCATCGATCGCATCAAGGAGAAACAAAGCTGCAAGTTCGAAGCTGATCCATTGGTAGAGAAATCAACGATGGCATAGAGGCGAAGAGGTACTAGTGCGACATGCGAATCTCTCAAAGGTGGGTGGATAAGAGAATAATGGAAGAAGCAAAGAAGGAGTCGCATGAGATGAGGGAGAAAATCCAAACAAACAAGAGTTGTGAAAATAGGAGAGGGAGGTGTAGCAACAAAAGATATAGTAGGGGGTGAAACATGTGCAAACAGATGAAAAAACTCCCATACAGTTAGTGGACTTATCAAATCAGTTGTCATCATGCCAGTAGGGTGAACCATCACAGGAGAAATACTTCACTCATGAGATAAAACAAGCGCTTCAACAGTTGGATGTAGACATGGAGAAATAAGAGTTGGAATATGACATCAGCCTCATGCCTCATCACCAAGAGGTCGAGTTACCCACTTCACCACATTCAGATGATGAGCAAGTCTCGAGTGACTAAGGGGGCACTGATATCCTTGGTGATCAGCCGAAAGGATAGATGCAGAACATCTCATTCGACGAATCTAAACATAGATTCGAGCAGACTCACATAGTATCAACTCTGAAGGATCATACATCTCTTGTGCAAGTTGAAGAATGAGTGACCGTGACCGATGTGCACAAACACCTAGCAGCCTTGGCTGATGTAACCGGAGTGTATGCTGAAGCCACTAGCTCAAGTGTTCACTTTCTGATAGCTAAGAATGAGCGAATGGCAAAGGAACTACAAATGGCCAAGCAAGGAGGATACTTGGTGACAATGCCCGCCTGAGCTAATGTGTCTGAGCAATGTGCTAGAAGAGCATGTATCTTGATGAAACTGCATGCTATTGTTGATGAAATACAAGCATGGAAGATGAAATACAAGGGAGCCCTAGTCCACTTGCCGAAGATAATGAGGGCCAATGCGGTTGAGCTGAGGGCATGTATCCAAAGTTAGATCGAGAACTATGAAGATCTCCCACAACTCATCAATGGCATACAGGCTTCGCATACATGAGCATTCAAGAGTATGGATGTCGTAGTGCACATACATGTGATCCCATCAATTGGTACTCTCAACCAAGTGAAGACGAAGAAACAGATCTGACTAGAGCTTGACTCTACTTCGATGAGTTGATGTGCATTGCCACCAGCCTAGACTTGCCCATCAGTGTAGACATCATGCACAAGAATGTCGTTAGTCATGCCGCATTGAAGATAATGATGCACATGCTTTCAAACGAGTTGGAAAAAGGGGCCTGAGCAGTGTACCCATATGCTATGGAGGCAAGATTCAGGTTTCAGACAGATGTCACCACGGAGCACATGGGCACCATCAAGGACTACCGATCTTGGCATCAATATGTTACTGTTAATCAACATGAGGATGTTGAGTAATTAGAATTCCATGGTTGTCTAAGTCCTAGTGATGTCTAGCTTGGCTTGCTCAAGCCATTTTGTTTCACATGGGTGCATGTGCATTGTAATATAAAGTCATGTCAAGTGAAAGTCAAGTGTTAATAGTTGGATGTAATAGTTAATAGAGTAGGTGAAGAGTAATTAGGGTAGTTGAGCTATCACCAAGGGGAATGGCTAGGGTCACCCCACTCTTTGCTATAAATAGTCCCTCATAACTCATTGTAAATGATTTTGGTCAACCAAGCTTTCGATAAGACTACCATGCAGAGAGCTTGAATAGTATTGTAATGAGCCTTGGCTTCTCCACTGCGAAGAGATAGTACATCTCTTTGGAGGAGTGGGTGGATGTGGCTGCAACGTTCCACTATTGGAACTAGTGGATGGACATGGATTTATTGTATGACTGAACTTACACTTATTTATATAATAAGAGCTAGCACGTTTCATGCATATGTTGTATTATATTCTATGCTATATGTTTTACTCTAAATGATATATATATATATTGGTTTACTTATGCATGCATGTATGGATTATTTTGTATAAGTATGTATGAATATTTCTTAAACGTGTTGTTGGTCTAACCATCACTTTGGATCACTCGTTAGCTTGTCTTCCATGTTGTGATGTATCTTCGCTCGTGTATTCCCTTCCAATTCGAGTACTATTGCAGGCTTCCAAGGGGCACACTCATCTCAACCCCCATGTGTTAGAACCTCTCATGCACCTTCCTTGACTCGTTGCAATTGTCACACCCTTGCTACCAATAGAGCTATCTAACTTGCCTCTGTGTGAAACTGTGGTCAAGGCATTACCATATGACCCTCTGTAGGGACTCCTTCACCAAACAGTCTGAGGTCTAATTGGGACTTCTTACCGTGGATATTTCCTGACATGTTGGTGGGTCCAACCATCAACAAGAACCAAGGGAAGAATGGAAGAATGACAAAGAAGTGTGGGCACTCATTCAAAAGTTACAACAAGACCCCAATACATCTGATACATTTAGTTGAAAAAAGGATTCATTATGGTACAAAGATTTCTTATAGCTCTATTAGAATTCCCAACTGAAAAAAAAAAAAAAAAAAAAAGGTAAGAGGAGTATCAAGTGGAAGAACTTTCTCACTGAATATTCCACATGGGAGAATGAGAATTTTATACAAAAGCATCTAGAACTACTCAAGTGTTGAGGACAACACTTTTCTGAAGGAGAAGGGCATGTTAGGCCCCTATAATACTAATGTATTCCCTTATTATTATTGTAATTATAGTCCCTTACTATTATTTTTGTGTCCATGTTCTCCCCATATTTTTATTATTGTGCCCCATAGAAGTCTCCTAGTCTTATTGTTGTACCCTTACATTGTTATTGTTATGTTGTCTTTCACTATATTGTGACCCCTTAGAGTCCTATATATGGAAATGAGGTATTTTCATTTGTATGAGAAAATAATTGATCATTTGTGTAATGTAAATGAGGTTTCCCCCTCAAGGAGGCTGATTTGAAATCATTCCTCTATCTTCTCTTTTATTTTATGAACCAGTTGCTTAATAGACACCCCACCCTTTGCTATTTATGGAACCTCATAACTCGTTGTACAGGATTTTTGGAGCCAAGCTTCCTATAGTTATATCTTAGAGAAATCTTGGAGTGTATTATAACGATCCTTGTATTCTCCACAATGTAGATCTATTATATCTCGTTAGAGGAGTAGGCAATAGTGACTATAATGTTCCCCTGTCTAGACTAGTTTTTGGTCATAGTTGTATGTATATTGGATCTTTCACTTCCTTAATATAATAGAGCCATCACATTTCATGCATATGTTGTCATTTTAATTCAGCTATCTTGGTTGTTCTAATGATATATGTAGATGTCGTTTACACATACATATATGGACTTTTCTATATATGTTTGTATGAATCTTATCGAAATGTTTTGTTGTTATAACCATGGCTTTGGATTGTTAGCTAACCTGCTTTCTAGCTTGTGATGTTTTTTTATGCGCGTATTCCCTTTCAGGTTGTGTGCTACCATAGGTTTCCAATGGGTGCATTCATTCCCCCATTATGTGTGTTAGAGCCATTCATGCACTGTCCTTGACTTGTTGCACATGTCACACCCTTGCTACCAACAAGGACATCTTACTCACCTTTCCACGCAAGTGCAATCAAGGTGATACCATACTACCCCACTGTTGGGGCTCCTACACCAAAAGGTTCGAGGTCTATTTTAGAATTCTTACCGAGGAGATCCTGTGACATGTTGGTGGGTCTAGTGCCATCAACAAAGTCGATATACTTATGACATTTGTCGTACTAATCTGGATTGTGTTGTGGAGATGTGATAGGCTCCCCTAAGATACATTTAGCTTTGACCTTTATTATCTCATCTATTTGGTTATCTAACATTGTATGATTACACCTTTCTTGAATGTTTGGTTAACTGCATGATATGAGTATGTGTCTATAAGATCACATAAAGGAATGACCTCATCTTAAGACAATTGTACTAACAAAATATGTACTAAGAAAACTAATATGCACTTGAGTGCAAGTGGGTGCCAGTTGTAGTATTATGACTAATGACGGTGGCTTGATTAAGGCATGGTTATTAGTCTTGGTAAAGACTTATTTCAAATTAATAGACATGATGTCTTGATCCTTAGAACATGTGACTAACATGTGTGAATATTTGCAGGGAAACTTGCTTGGTATTATCATGAGAAGGTAATAGTTGTAGAATTGAGGCTTCTGTGATCCATAAAATGTATATGATAGGGGTTTCAGCATAAATCTCATTATCAATCAATTGTCAACATGTTTCAAACCAATAAGTGTGGTTCATAATCAGGATAAGTTGAAGACCCAGATCATGGCTGCATGTTAAATAGAGAGAGAGAGGATTGTCTAACAACTATATTTGACTAGAAACGACTATAATAGACTAGGAAACGACTATATTTGACTAGACCAAAGGATAGGGACAATGGCTATATTTGACTTGATTGAACCAAGGGATAGGGATAGGGAGAATTATTTTAGATAATATATAAGTTAATTATTTTATTATTAATACTATCAATGAATCGTATTTAATTATTAATTGTACATAGATAAAAAGTTATAATGGAATCTAAATAATAAACGTTTATTAAAACTAATATAACTTAACTAATTTCATCTACTAACCCTTTGGAGAAAGAATATATTATTAATATTTAAGATAACATTTATACTTAATTTTATTTTATTCAAAGGCTCAAATATTAATATTATATTATTAAAAGTATATGGAATAAATAAATTAATAATTTGTTGGAAGAATAACTAACTTATTTAGTTAAATAACCCAATTTATTTAATAATAACCCTTAATGTTATATAAGAAGTAAAGGTTTATTAAAATAAAAACTAATTTTGGTTTTTAATCATTTCTCTTATAACCCAGAGGAGAAACGATATAATATTTATAATTAACTCATTTTATTGAAAGGCATAAATATTCAATATAATATTAATACTATTTGGACTAAATGGTTTATTAGAAGATTAACTAATGAAGTTAGTTAAATTATCTAATCTCTCTAATTAAAACCCTTAGGAGAACGATGGTTGATAGTTATTAATACTTATTGAAAAATAGTTTAATTTTATATAAATTAATAATAATAAATAATAGTTATAATATTAACTAAACAATAATAATAATAGTTATTATAAATAAATAATAATAATTAAGTTAATTAAAAAGGAATTATAATACATAATAAAATTTAACGAATTTGCTCTTGTTACCAATCGAGAAGGGAATTAAATAAGATTACTGAACAAACCTTCAAGAAATTGAATAAGAAAGATCAACATACTAAAGGACAACACAAGGGGTAGGCTAATAAGAAAGGACAGGGATCCAGCAGCCACTAATTTTCCATCTATCATCCCTATTGAGATTTTTTGACCTCCTTTAAATTTCAATGGCCTCCCTAAATTTCCAGTGATGAATAGGGGAAATCTTGGCAATACCACAGGCCTCCTCAGCGCATATGTGATGTTTAGTCTTTTCTACATGTTCTGCCAAGGTGGAAGAATGGATCTTCCCATGTTTTATGTCTGCTGAGTGCTCGTGAATCCTTTGATTAATGGAGCGCCCCGTCTCACCAATGTTTGGTGTCCCGCAAGAACAAGGAATAATGTAAATTCATTTCATGTCCTTGGGGTCAATAAGGTCTCTTACTCACCCAAGGGAGTTACGTATGGCCTTAAGTGGTCTAAAGGTAGAGGGAATATCATGCTTCTTAACGATCCTTGCAATCTTATTACTGGTCCCTTGGATGAATGAGAGATGAACCCCTAACACTCTAGTTTTTCTCAACTCTGGGACCTTTGCTGGCTTTTAAGAAAGCTTTGAGGCCTTGGTTCCTAGTATAACCATTATTAACAAACACGCTAAAAAGATGGTATTTCTCTTTTTCAAGGTTCTTTTCATCGGAAATCCTAATTGCACGAGTTGCAAGTGTGTTGAGGACATGCATCTTTTGAGCAGGGAAATGATGGTAGCTGGCATGAAGATACTGCTCTGTATGGGTTTTCTTCCTAAATACTTGGTGGGAGAAAGAACCATATTCATTCTTAGAAATGAGAACATCAAGGAAAGGCAAACATCCATTAACTCCTTGTTCCATAGTGAACTTAATGAATGGGAATTGATGGTTGAGATGTTGGGAAAATAAATATGGCTCTTCCTATCCGTGAGACCAAAAGAAATTTGTGTCACCAAAAAATCTCTTCCATAGCTTGGGTAAGAGACGGGAAGAGGACTGAGCTCTAGATTCCAGGTCTTCCATAAAAATATTAGCAACACCCAGGGACAAGTGGGAACCCATAACAACCTCACAGGTTTGTTCATAGAATTCTCCTTCGAAGCTGAAGAAAGTAGAGGTGAGACAGATTCTGACCAAATGAGCAGTTGTTTTTCTTATATGTAAATAATGACCAGGTGATGTGATAAGAAATAGTAGGACTCAATTGTATCAAGAAAATAGGTTAAAGGAATTGGGTGAGAATACATTTTTCTATTTTTGGAAACCACAATTCCAAATGAATGAGTACATTTCATGAATACAAGAAGTCTTCTTAATGTTGATTCCATTCGACATTATGTGGATATGTGCTATATTCATGAACATATATTTAATAGGAATATTAGCCAATTTCTAGTTATAGTTGAATTCATCAAGTGAATTGGAGTCCCTTGAGAGATGACATGGATGTGTTCAAGTACAAGGAAACATGCTTAGCACAACAATGTAAGATTACTTGTATATTGCTATATTTATTTATACATTGATAGTTATGTATCTATGGCAGTATGATGCAGGGTATTGCATTGAAAAAGAGACTTAAATGAAATATGGAAGTAGGATCAGGTTGAATTTTCACTCGGGAGTATTGGGAATCCATGGGGATTGAGTCATGGTGTTTGTTGATATTTTTTCCTTTGAATATTTTGATATCTATTGCACTTCATTTGTGGTTTTGTTTGTGTCTGGTGATGGAAATGCCACTTTGTTTGTGGTGTCATATTGTTTTTGGTTTTCATGGTTTTCTTCTTGTTTATTTCTTATTCTTGCCTTTTATTCTTTTAGGGTATTTTGAATTGGTTTGGGAAATATGAGATTTAATGGAGATTAGGGGGGAACTGAATGAAACCTGACAGGGAATGTAATAGCTGAATGAAGCTCACTACATGAGTAAAATGTAGTTGAAGGTAAGAGTATGACAACCAGTTGGATTGGTTGGTCCACTAGGTAAATGGATGGTGGAAGAAGAGTCATGAGAAAGGTAAGAGGAAAGGTAAAGTACATGGATTCGAGGCATCAAATTCCCTGGCTAGTTTGGTAACTATTGTTCTTAATGTCATGCATGTTGTGTATGAATACAGTCTGAGTTCTCTTAATCGTGATCTTTTGAACATTGATAATTGTGTTGCAACGATGAATATGCTAATATATATATATATATATGTATGTATGTATGTATGTATGTATGTATGTATGTATGTATGTATGTATGTATGTATGTATGTATGAATTCCACTATTTGATAGGGTCATCAGGGATCATGATTATTTTATGCTAATATTTATATGTATATATATACATGTGTGTGTCCGTGTGTATGTTATTATCTAACAGTGTCACTAGGGATCATTCTTCTAGAAGAATGATTTGTTATACAGGTGAATGACATGAAGATATTCTTGGTTTTATGAGGAATCAAGCGAGAAGAGTAGCCCTAATAGATTTATGAGGTCAATATCATGTGGATATGATTTGATATTATGTTTTGATACTATGCCTATGTTTATGTTATGGAAAACCTATGCTAAGGGACACATCAGCTGAATGAAAGTAGTGTGATCTGTGGCATGTTGGGACAAGCATGGATTAGTGGAAACACACAAGAAGAAAGTTTTCCTAGTACAGATAGTTTGCTCTCTAGATGTGTAGTATTATTGATGTGTATCTGTGTACATGTTGTATATATGGTGTTTTGTACATGTTGTATATGCAGTGGTATGTACATATGGTGTTGTGTATAGATGTTGGAATGTACATGTTGTATGCACATTTTTATGTACATGTTGTGTACATGTTGTATATGCAGTGTTGCATACCTATGGTGTTGTGTGCATGTTGTATATGAAGTGCTCTGTGCATCTTGTACACCATGTGCTATGTACACGTGGTGTTGTGTAAATGTTGTACATGTGAAGTTGTGTGCAAGTGGTGTTGTGTACATATTATACATGTGGTGTTGTGTTCATGTGGTGTTGTGTACACACTATGAAGTTGGTGTTGTTTACCCATTGTGTAGGTGGTGCTATGTACATGTGATGTTGTGTACACATTGTGTAGGTGGTGTTGTGTGTATGTGGTGTTGTGTACATGTTGTGCAAGTGTTCTTGTGTACATGTGGTGTTGTATACATGTTGTACATGTGGTATTGTGAACATGTCATACATATTGTGTTATATACATGTGGTATTGTGTAGTCATTATATCGTGATATGTGTATTCGTTGTGTTGTACTCTATGTAGGTGTATGTGTTTTGTTCCACAATAGGTGTGGGTATATGTGTTTTGTCATACACTCAGCGTAGGTGTGTGTGTTGTGTTTTACTCCAGGTGTAGGTTTATGTGTTGTGTTGTAATTAGGGTGTAGAGGCATGTATTGTGTGGTGATGTACATTGTGCATATGTGTACATGTTTGAAGAGAAGGCACAGGGTGATTTCAAGGTGTGTCAATTAATTCAGTGTGTGTGTGGCAAGGGTAACAAAAAAAGGAAGAAGACAAGAAGTATTTGAAGGATAAGTATCAATATTTTATTTTGGTTGTAATGATGCATGTGATCTATGACTTTGATTTATGATTTTAATTTATGAGGGTTCCATTTTACACTAAGTGGATCCAATGTTTATAAATGAGAATTTAATCAAAGAGTTAGTTTATTTTTGTGACATAAAGTCAATTGAATTGTAGGTGTACCTTATTTTCTTGATACCAATGAGCTATGGTTTTAATTTATTTCAATTTATTTTTAATATAATGGAAATTATGTGCTTGGTATAGGAAAGAACGGAAATGCATAGTTTGGGTGTTTGGAATTGGCTGTAAGAATGTTAGCAACAAAAGTGAAAGAAATTGGAACATGCAACATTGTGTTAATAAAGCACTTCAGGAGTAGGGCCATTTTGGGACATTGGTACAAAATAGTGTACATTAATTTCCATGAGCATACTATGACTAATATGATGCTTTTATGGTAGGGGTATACCTTGGTTTTTCAACCATTCAATGCAAGGAAAGCCTATCAAGGGATGGACTGCCTCAGGGAATGTGTAGGAGAGAAGGGGATGTCAACAAAACTTGGAAGGTGAGTGACTCAACAAAGGGGGTGACCGAAATCCCTAAAGGACTATGTAGTAGAGAAGAGAAGGTTGGAGAATACATTTGTTTTGGCCATTAACATTTCTAGATGGGATCAGATGCACATTAGGTGTGTGCCTTGGAAAAATGAGTCGATAATTGTTCACTAAGAGAACAAGTAGTTCAAGGATCTGTTGATGCCTCGAAAATCGTTGCACCAACATTGGGGGAAACCACCCGGTCCGGACCTTAGTGCAGCTCCTTTTCCGTTTGGTGTAGTGGCTCCGACTGGGGATAATGGGACCAGTTTCCCAGCAATAGATGAATGGGATGAATGAACACTTTTGCTGATAACGGTAAATGATGAATGAATATCTAAAACTATTGACAGAAATGCAATAAAACTATCCCGGGAATCTATTGGAACATCTAAAGCGTAGCTTTTGATGTTCTATATCCAAACAATACAATTATATAGATGACTGCATTTATATGGACATAGATATTAAATCATTTCAAATGGCTGCACCTAAGTAGTTAAGCACGGCG
>APFE030650614.1:0-18468 GCA_000404065.3 Pinus taeda | reverse complement strand
TTCCTACAAAGAGGGCACGCCCACAGACGCGCTGTCACAGAACAAAGCCCGCGCCACAAAAAATTAGTCATGATTTTTGGCCAACGCGCACTGAAGTGTTTTTTCCTCCATTACTCATGCAGTTCCCTGAGGAAAAATCCCATGGATATGATCGAGTGTCACCTTTTTCATCCATGACAACTCAGTCCAAAGGCTATTCTGGGACAATGCCAAATCTTCGGTAGGTGTCCGGATACGATGAATACTTCCAGGTCTTCCATCCATAAAATCCTTTCACCTCACATTGAACAGGCTAGTGCTAATGATAGTGTCAGAGTGTTGAAGCTTATGCTAAATTGATAGTGAGAGCTGAAAGAGAGGTTATGCTGCCGGATTGTTGAGAGAGGAAGTGACTTTGCAAGACATGTTGGACTGCTGACCCAGTTGGAGGAGATTTGCAGCGTCAAGCCTTAATTGGTTGTAATTCTTCTCTTTTTTCTATTGAATAATAAGTGACTGTTATTATGGTTCCATTCACATGTTCCTCTGGTAATATTTGAATTATATCCTGCTTGACTGATATATAATTGTATGATATTGGATTTTACGCTTGTTTTGGGTTGTTCTTCATTTGTGCAGGTGTCCATGCGTGGAGCGCAAGGATAGGGACCGGCCAAAGCTAAAGGACAGGAGCGACACTTCTCCCACAGCAAATAGCGTTGGATCCCAGGTTGGTCTTTCTGATCAACTTTTAAATTGTGCAATTAGGAACTTGCATGCAGCATGTATGATTGTTGCTAGACCCCTGTGGGGCTAGTGGGATCGCCTCTGTCCGCAGAGGGGATTTACCTCCACAACAATATGGGTAACATCACTACTATTATACCTCTTGACATTTCCATTAAACCTAGAATTGTTAAGAACATTCATATTGGGGTTTCATGTTCTCCAGCTGAGATCAGTATTTGATCTCAACCTTTTAAAGAATTTCGAGATGTCTTCGCATGGTCATATGAGGAAATTCCTGGTATTGATCCTGTTAGAGTCGGTCTTGTCAGTCCTTTGTCAGAGATCAAAAATCTTTTTGCATTTCATTTTTAGGTGTCTCGCTCCATTCACTCAGCTGCATTCTGCTAGGGGCATGGCATAATCTGACGGAAAAGGTCTTGTTAGTCAGTTCCCCTCATGTCTGGCACCTGCTGGCTTAAGTCTTTTAATCAATGTTCACTAAAGTCCATGACAGTCAATGTTTGATCTTTGAATGGATGAGAGTCATTTTAAGTTATTAGGTTTGGGGATTAGTCAATTTTGTCTTCAACCATGTCCAATAGAGAAACCCAAAGTGATTCATCCTTAGAAGAATAGGCTCCCTGGAGACATCACAAAAGTGGCAAACATGTTAGAGATGAGCCAACCATCCTCACATAATTGCAGGCCTACCCTCTTGCTATGTCATGTTTCTAGCATCTGTCATGTTTTGAGTTTTGTCAAAATGTGGCTAGTGTCCAAGTTCATCATGAGTTGGCCCGTCTTTTTGTGCTTCACCTACATGGAGATCACTCTATCTTGGTTGGGGTCACCTTCACACTGACACCTGAAACTGTCTCATTAGCAACCGGCATACCGAATGTTGGAAAACAATGGCACAAGAAATAGAAGGTGGATTAGCAGCATTATGAGCCTTACATTAAGGCCAGTTTCTTGAGGCAGCTCCAAAGAGTCTTTCCGTTCCAATATTTGAAAGATGAGTATGCTCCACTCATGAAATTGATTATGAAATATTTCAGCTGTGAGGGGAGGTTCTCTCGTTTATATGCCTATCACATCAGGTTGCTCATGCACTTTACAAGGGTATGTATGATGAACATCCCATATTTCATCTGCAGGAACATAGAGAGGATGAACACCTTCATGCAGCACAAGACACCTCAGCAACAAGTTAACAGTGTTTATCATTTTTCTCTTATTAAGATTTTGGTGGATCATCAATTGGGATTACAGGGCATTAATTGGGATGACTTCATCTCCCATGACCTCTTCAGCACTTCACAGGTATTATTTGAGGTTGAGCATGAGATAGGTGGTCCTTCTCATCAGTATGAGTGCCATGATACCACTACTATGCTAGTATTCATCACCTATAAGAGAGGCAGTAGACATTTGTTTATAGCAGCAAAGCGAGTGTTATCTCCACCCGGGGTGGAAGGGGCCTTGCTTCCGACATTGGAAACACAGGCATAGGACAAGGGCAAGAGGCCCATGCATGACAAGGGGCCATCAGCTGAACAGGAGGCCGACTTCATCCTCATTCACGATGATGATACAGATGTGGAGAGTACCAAACTTAGGAGGACCATCCAGGGGCAGCAAACGGAGATCCAAGACTTGTCACTCAATTTGGAGAGCACCAAGTGGATTATCAGGTATTTGGAGTAGAGGAACAAATAGCTCAAGGACCAGCATGAGATCATGGAGCTGCAAAACATCCGTGAGAATCGCCAAGCTGCCCAGCATAGGAGGATTTAGCTCACTCCATTAGAGCAAGAGATTAACAATGACCGTGAGTCTTGGCTCGAGCATATCAACATCCACCTTGAGAGACTGCTAAAGAAGACTAGCAAGGACAAAACCATATTGAGGCGGATGGTTTGTCACTACAGGGCATGGAACATGAGTTCAAAGGCTCAGAAAAGGAGTTTGAAGGCGAAATTGAGCAAAGCAACAAAAAGGCAAAAGAGGCAAAAAGAGCAAGATCGGCTTTGAATATTGGTTGAAGCCTCTGTGGCCCAACATAGCACCTCATAGAGGATCTCCATCCCGAATTTCAAAAAATTTGGGGCAATTTCGGTCACATGAAAAATTTTTGGGCACAACACAGGGTTTTTCTCCCTTTGCGCCGCGCCACTGGCGCGACGCTTAGGATTGGGAGCTCCAAATCACAAATGATTTGCATTTTTGGATTCAACATGAGAAATCATGACTTCTGGTGCATGGACAAGAAGTTTGGGCAAGTTTTGAGTCCCTAGGAGGTCAAAAACACTCAAAAAATGACCTCTTTACCCCTATTTTGACACATAGGAAGCCGTCTTGGGAGAATGAAGTTTTGGAGGGGAAAATGAGCACCAAATTTAGAAATTCCACTAGGGTTGGAAAGTAGACAGGTAGGGATTTCTAGCAAGCACACTTGGGCACAATGTGGACTCTAGCATGTACCTCAAAATCACCTCCAAAGTGGCGCAACGCATATAGATTTTGCCGCGGTGCATATAGACCAAAAGGCCAAAATCACTTCCGCTTCGCAACATTTCGATTCGCGAATTTCTCCAAGTGGGTCCGCTCATTTACACTACACGTTTTTAAGTAGCTAAGGTAAATTTTAAAGAATATTTTCACTAAAGGAAGGCGAGCAGTTACCCAAGCCATTTGTCATTTTTGTAATGCTGCACCTGTCACTAATGGTTGGCTTTCCACTTCCACTTTGTAATGATTTGGAAAACTCCCCAACTCTTGGTCATTATATTTCCCCATGGCATAGTCTATTTATTGTATGCAAACCATTTGCAAAGGGTGGGTTGTAATTTCTGGGAGACTGTGGGAGAGAAACTCAGTTCTTCATTGTATATTTTGACAGAGGATTAATGAAAGGCAACGGCTCTGGTTCATGAGATTCTTATGGTGTGAGTGTAGCAAATGTGTTCTCTTTATGTTTCATATGCATTTCGTTATGTTTCACAGTTCATTAATATTCATTTCCAGTGAAATTTTCTAAGTAAGATAAGGTACAATTCATGTTTATTGCTCTGCCTGTGGGAAAGTTTCACGTTACATGTTCTTCTTCTATTGAAAAGGATTCATGTGTTTATGCCCTTTTCACCCTCCTAAACAATCTTTCCATTCCACATTATTTCAAACTTAATTGCTAGACTTTCCGCCTGTCTTGCCTCATGAAATAATCTGTGCCTTTGTGTTAAATTCTCTGCTCATTGCTGTTCGTTGGTCCCATACATCCGAGAAACTCAGTCATTTATAAAAAATTGCCTCTTGTATCCATATTTGTTGGGTATACGACCAATAGTCCCACATTGACTAGAAGTGGGGAGGATCATGGGTATATAAGGATGGACAAATATCTCCATTGGTATGAGGCCTTTTGGGGTAAATCCAAAAGCAAATCCATGAGGGCTTAGGCCCAAAGTGGACAATATCATACCATTGTGGAGATATGTGGTGTCCAGAGTCCTTACAAGTGGTATCAGAGCCATGCCCCGAAGTTAGCCAAGTGGATGAATCCTCGGAATGCCGAACGAAGGTGGTGGGCCCCGGTAATATCACGATGGGATCCGTGGATGAGCTCGGTTAGACAGGCGGTGTGCTCTGGATTCTTCATGGACGTGTCTTGGTCCTAACACGATGAAGAGGAGTTGACCTGGGATAGAGCAATCTCTCGAGGCAGGTGGTGTTCCATGTAAGGCGTGTGCTTCCAATGCATTGGAGTGGAGAATCCTGGTTGGTAGAGAGTGGACAGATGGATAATCGTTTGAGGGGAGGCTCGATGGTCCTTTGTTCAAGGGGAGGATTGTTGGGTATATGACCAAAGTCCCACATTTACTAGAAGTGGGGAGGATAAGGGGTATATAAGGATGGACAAATATATCCATTGGTATGAGGCCTTTTGGGAGTAAAGCCCAGAAACAAATCCATTGGGGCTTAGGCCCAAAGTGGACAATATCATACCATTGTGGAGATATGTGGTGTCCAAAGTTCTTACAGGCATTAATTAGAATTTTATTTATGAAAATAAAGGAAAATACCATTAAAAAAAAAGGTGAAGAGACACAAATTTGCATGAGAGGGAAATTTTCAAAGTTCTAGCATACCATGGGACCAAATAACAAAGGTTTCATCGACAAAGAGCTTCTATAACATAGGTTTTAAGTCAAAGATTTTAAGGGATAAGGTTTCAATGTGCTATATAAAAATTTTGGCAACAACAAGGGAAAGAGAGGAAGCCATGGTTGTGCACCTTGTTTTTTCGTAGCATACTCTATTAAAAGTGAGTAAAGTGTTGGTCAAGAAAGTTTTGATAAGGTTGAGGGTTTCATAGTCAATTAGTTTGTAAATGAGTTCATGGCTTCTGGGATATGGTTTTGGTAAATAGGTAGACAACATCAAAGCTAACCATGATGCCATTTCCATCAAGATTTAGGTGTTTGGTTTTCTCAATGAAATCAACAATGTCTTTAATGAAGGAGGGGTAGTGGAAAGAGAAGGGATGAAGCTTCATGGTAAGGAATTTGGAGAGGGCATGGGTGGGACTATCAATAATTCTTTGAAACCATCAACCTTATAAAAAATGATCTCACCACTAATTTCCTCACTTTTAATGGATTTTTCTTTGAGAAAATTGTTTGACACTAACAAGATAAGTCACTAAGAAATTAAAATTGCAATGTGCTTCTCTACTCAGTAGAAGCTTGGAAACAATGTTCTCAACATTTGTTTCATTGTCATTGTGTTTAAGATATAAGTATATGTGCATAACCAATGTAATAAATTGAAGCCCTTTTTTTGTAAGCTTGGTAGGACTCTCTTATTTTGTGTTTACATGTCCATTATTCACCTCGCTATGGGGGAGGGTAGCCCAAGATTCAAACACAAGATCTCTAGTTCGGTGACACTTCATTCCATGACCATCGCCACTTTAGCTACCCCAGGCGGACAAACTGAAGCCTTTTTTTAAATATTAATAAAAATATTCACTTTTTAAATATTAATAAATATATTAATTTCTTGTAAAAGTAAGTGTTGCAGATGAGTCATTCTTATTTGGTTTATATATTATAGATTTCATGAATAAACTAGAATATTGCAAGAGTGAGGTGAATATGGTGGCTTGTGATTAGTCAATGTTTTGTATTAAAATTAAGAAATATAGTACCTTGAACTAGATGCTCTCGATCGAAATCCTATGCATATATAGTGGGGGAAAAATTCCCATTTGGGTCCACGTTTGTAGAGGATTGCATAGAAGCAGGACTTGTCAATACCACTACTGTAGAAAATTATCCAGACAATGTAGTGTAGATTGTTCAAATATAATTAGAAAACTCAGTTATGATCTGTCAAGTTTATTTGGTTAATACGGTTTTTAATGTTTGAGGGTAAATTTTTGAATTGTTTCTTATATTCTAGAAGCATTGACAACAAGAAGAAGAGGTGAGAGTTGGGCTATGCATATTACAAAATTGGTAACCCTATTGATAATTTCTGGCATTGCAATCTCAAGTGGTAGCACCACAAAAATTCTTGGCATATTGTGCCATTGGATATGAAAAGGATTCCCTTGGAGGAATGAACATGAGTTTTTATCTATTCACAGATCACAATGATTATGATGCAGTGACTCCAAGATCGGAAATACCTTGTAAGATGATTTTCTTTTTCATGTACCAAATATTCTAAAGCTTCCTTATATATTAATATTATCCTTATTTACTTATACCATTTAATAAAATCCATGAATAATATGCACAACTATATCATGAAAATATAAATGCAAAATATATTTATACATAGTAAATTTTGAATTCTCAAAAATTTGAATATTTTCACCTGCCATATATATGTTGTAGATATGTTTTACAAAGAGTAGAATTTTTTTTGCCAAGTAAACATTGATGAAATTAAACTTATTTTTAAGGTTTATAGAAATAATGACCTTATCCTATTATGGTTGATAGAAACAATGAACTTATCTTGCTCAAAAACTTAATGATCTTGTTGTAGGAATTTTTCAAATGAAATATTATTCCTATAATTGTATTTATCCCTCTTCACTCCCTAAACCCACTTGTTTAGAAATTTGTTCACATAAGCATCTTTAACTTATGCCAAATAAGAAAGACATGTGTACTTGGAAATTGCAAACCTTGAACATATGTGGTTGAAAATAAAATCTACAATTCACACAAGTATTATAGGTTAAAAAATGATTAATATGCATAATATCAAGTTCATGCACATGTCATAGTCTTATCAAAAGGCTAGTATAATGCTCTAGCTCCTTAAAACACTATCTAGGGAAAGCCAAGAAAACCCCTACCTCAACCAAGGACCTCCAAAAAGGAAGAAGTACTAAAGTAACGTTGATTTGATTATTATGTTCTTTTTCGTACATCTCAATGCTTTCATAGTGGAAACAATAGAGGAATCAACACACATGATCATTTTGTTTGAGTTACCCAATTTGGAATGTTGGGGTTTGAAAAATTCATGGAGTAGTTTGAGGCATCATATGGAAATGTTGGGGGTAAAACTTTTCCACTTTTTGTGCATCACATTTTTTTCCTATTCTACAGATAGATACTTTTTCAATAATGCAAGAATTTCCTTAATTAGAGTTTGCATGAAAAAATTATGCCACTCAAAAGTTTTCCTTACTATTTTGACCACCATACTTCAACAGGTTGCCACATCAACCCCCATTGTTCGTGGAAAATTGCCTAGCCGCATGATCATAATGAATAATATTGTAGAAGAGTTCATATTGTAACTTAGTTAAGAGTTGAAGGAGTCAAATCTTATCACTAGTGGGTTATCAAGCTATGTTATAACTAGGCCACTAATTGAAATCATGGTTCCATTATTTTCGAGTGATTTGTGTTCCATAGACGAGAAAATTAGTCAAGAGGGATATTGAGCGAGAGACTACCAGAACCACACAATGACATGTATGTACTATAAATACTTTGACCATGTAATTGAAAAATGTCATGTACTTATGGCAAATATGCAAAAAAAAAATCAGCGGTCAACACAGAGTATTGAAATGATGATTCTTGAAAGGAGGACTGGCGAATCTCAAATTATTATTGTCACTAGAAGTGGAGCTATGGCCGATAGTGATAAAGTGGATGAAAAGAAAGAATATGAAGGTGCGTGGGCTAGAAAGACTACAAAGAAAGTTCCTGTGTTTGATATTTAGAAATAAAAATAAGTATTTATGGAAGCAAAGCGAAGTTTTATGGATTCTGGAGCTTTGACCTCTAGTGAACAGTGCAAGCCCGATCAAAAAAGTAACTACAACATGTCATCAACTTCGATACAAAATCAAGCTCTGACATAGGATCAAGCTCCAACATAAGACCAGGATTGAACAAATCAAGTAGGTATTTTAAAATCTTTTATGCCAACTTGTATGAAATTTTTAAGAGATTAGAAGGGCGTAGAAGGGCTTCAGGAGTTAATAGATTCCTGTGCATCCAAAGAAACACCATGAAGTGAGATGAGAATAGTCAATAATTTGCATCAATAGGAAAGAGATGGAAGAGAAATGATGCTTAATGCATAGATAGGAGAATATGAGTTGGATCAAATTATTTTAGATTTGGGATCTGATGCTAATGTCTTGACAAAGCAGACATGGGAATTAATGGGTAAGTCGAAGCGACAATGGTCATCTATTTAGTTAAGGATGGAAAATCAACAAAAGATCTTCCCTCTTGGAAGAATACCAGGTATCACAGTGGATATTTAAGGAGTTGCAGTAGTGTTGATTTTGAAGTAATAGAGATCGTCAATGATAGTAACCTTTATCCTACATTTCTTGGAATTAACTGGGAATTTGACAATATGGGAATAACTAGTCTGAAAAAGAGACAAATGATATTTGAAGGAAACACTATGATAGTAATTGTTCCATTGGAACCATCAAGAGGATTAAGATATATAGAACCAGTCAAAGAAGAATATTGTGCAACTAACATAGATAATATCTATCAAATGATAATGAAGGAACATGATTGTGTTAACCGTACTATTGAAGGAAAGTTGAGTTGGGAGCGTGATAGTTCTTGTACCCGAGACTTAGAATAAGAGTTGGCGAACTGGCAGAATATGTTGCATGAAGTATCCATAAGGCATTATGAAATAATTACCAAATGAGTTCGTTGTATGATATTTCAGGTATATAACCTACCTTATTATGATGGCTTAGGTGATTTAAATACTTTTCTTAATGATTATTAATAAAAACTTCCATAAAATGAAAGGTTTCCATCCTTGGATATGGCCCTGAAATCTACCCCTGCTAGATGATGGAATGCACACAAGAAGAATATAGGAGGTTGGTAGGAATGTCAAAGATTGATGGGAATAATATTTGGATAGATAGATACAGAGATGGAGATAAAATATTATGGTGAAACTTATCCTACGAAGAATATCCATCTATACACTACAACATGGAAGGAGATTCCACAACAATAATGGGTACTTGGATTCATTCATACATTATAGACAATCCCTAAGAACTGGTACCTAGAAATATAACTTAGACATGGTACCATGAACTGGGCAGACATGGTTAATGGCTTCATATTAACATTTAGCTTTAAGGAAAATTTTCCATACATATATTTGGCCATTCAGACAGTCAAGAAGAGGATATTTGAAAATGTAACCTCACAAACATGGCAGCAACCTGATTGGGATGCACAAATAAAAAATGCAATTGGGTGATATAACCTTACTGCAGATGAAGAATATCCTCACAAAATTGACATAGCAGAGTCAGAAGGATACCACAAAGTAACTGGACCTAAGCTAGAGATACCAGACTTAACAAAGCCACTGAAAGCCAAGAAGGTTAACATAGGATCAGAGAAGGAACTGAAGTTTGCAAAAATAGGAGATTACTGGGATGAGGAAACAATCAGTAAAGTTATAGAGTTACTTCATGAATATCAAGGACTGTTTGCCAACAAGTTTTCAGATATGAAGGGTATAATAGGAGATCTAGGAGTCATGAAGATCCCCCCTAAGCCTGATGTGAATCCAGTCAAAAAAAGATCCTACAGGTGGAAGTCAAAGTATAAGGAGAAAGTGAAGGTAGAGCTTGATAAGATGGCAGCAACAGGAATTATTGAACCAGTAGAAGAATTACAATGGGTGAGTCCTATAGTGGTGCAAGAGAAGAAGACTCATGGATATATTAGGACCTATGTTGATTTGAGGAAGTTGAATTATGCATGTTTACATGATCCCTTCCCTACCCCTTTCATAAATGAATTGCTAGAAAATGTAGGAGGCTAGGAAGCTTACTCATTTACAAATGGATTCTCTAGTTATCAACATACTAGGATTGCACCTAAAGATTGGCATAAGACCACATTTGCTACAAAATGGGGCTCATATTAATACACAATAATTCCTTATGGATAAAAAAATTCCCCTGCTATATTTTATACGATGATGGTTGTAGATTTTAAGGAATACATTCACAAGTTTTTAGAGGTATATTTTCGTAATTGGATAGTATTTGGATTTTTGAGCAAACATGTTGGAATTTTAAGACTTATGCTCGACACATGTAGACAATATCAATTCTCTTTGAACCTAAAGAAGTGAATATTTTTGTACCCTTCGGCATATTGTTGGGACATATTGTTGATAAGAAAGGACTAATGGTAGACCCTACTAAGATTTCTCTCATTGTGAACTTGCCTCCACCTAAGAAAATAAGACAAATTCACACTACATTGGTACATACTGGGTATTACAAGAAGTTCATCAAAGGGTATGCTCATGTCACTGTGCATAAGGGAAAATTGTTAAATAAGGATGTAACTTTTCAATGGAATGAAGAATGTCAGAAGAGCCTCGATATATTTGAAGAAAAAATGGTAGTTGCACCTATACTAGTGTTTCCTTATTTCAATAAGGAATTCCATGTCCATGTGGATGCCTTTTGTATAGTTTTGGGAGTGGTATTGGCACAACCCAGTGCAGGAGAGATCAATCATCCTATAGATTTTGAAACTAGAAAGTTATCTAAAGAAGAAAATAATTACACCACTACAGAAAGGGAAGGACTAGCCATGGTATATGCTTTTCAGAAGTTTAGACACTATTTGTTGGGGTCACACTTTAAAACGTTTACAAATCATTCTAGACAGAATTATTTGGTTAATAAGCCTGTCTTAGGAGGAAAGATTTGTAGATGGCTATTTTTATTCTAGGAATATGACTTTGAAATCATTGTTAAACCAGGGAGACTGAATGCAAGACCTGACCATCTGTCAAGACTAGAAATAGGGGAAGAACCAACTAGGATAGAGGATAATCTCCTTGATGCCTAGTTATTTGAAATCAAACTTTCAAATGAACATTTCATAGATATTGTGTAGTTTTTGACCATAATAAGGGCTCCTTCAAAGTATACTACGCAGAAAAAGAAAGAAAAAATGGTTAAGGAAGTTGACTTTTCATTAATATTAGGACAATTATATAAGTTGGGACCAGATTGGATACTACGTAGATGTGTTCTTAAACATGAAAGACAGATGATTCGAGTAGAGTGTTGGTACCATTCCATGGCCTCCTTTTTCCTCCTAAAACATATCATTTGCCTACCTCTTTCCATCATATATCTCTCAGATCCCTTGAAAATTGATTAGTTAATAGTCCTATAGTTATTAAAATGCATTAAATTTGATTTAGGAGTTTTATGTTAACGAATTAGGGATTTTTGGTCAAAATAGCTACAGGAAGTTCCAACATCCTGTAATTGGTTCATTGTTTGCCATGTGGCATGACAGCTAGGCTAGAGCGAAGGGTAGGGATGAAAAGTAGAATGTCCAAGCATGGACGAATACCTATCCTACAGTAGAATCGACCCTCCTACATGTGCGATCAACGAAGGTCAAAGTATAGCATGTTGGCGACAAAGGCAACAACAGCAAAGCATTCTAAATTGATTTAGTTTTGTTCCTTTTTGAAATCAGTTTAGGATAGAAACATTTTTAAAAATCACGACATGGTAAAAGCGACAACAGCCACATCATGAATGTACATTCATTTTCGAAACGTAAGGGTTGTAAAACCATATGTAAACACAGCTCTGAGTAGTCAGTTGGTGATCATTGTTTCGTTTGAAAACAGAGTTTGAATTTAATATCAAAGACATAGTTACAGTCACGATCTTTTCCTTGTTGCGTTGATTTGATAATCGGTTGATCACAGTCCAGTATACCTCTGGAACGCGGACGGGCCCTGCGTTAACTTGGTATACTATTATTTTCTTTTCATTTGCAACTTAGGGTATTAAATGATATGCGCAGTGATTAGAATTGGTTGTTGATTTCAATAGAATGCGTATGGTTTATGTTTATTATCGTGCTTGAACATTTGATCACTGAGATAGTGAATCGTATCCTGTAAGGGATTCGATCCTTTGTTGTCTTCTAAAGCAATGTCATGAACCCTGTTATCATTTCAAAGTATGCTTACGATTTCTGTATATTTTTATCTTGCATGAATGTTAGTGAATGCTGAGTATTTTCTGAATAGGGGTTTTATGCATAGTGTCTCTGTAAGGGGATTAAAATCTTGGTTTGTAGTGATACACAGTGTTTTAATTTGATAAATGAATTGAATGAAAGTGTTATAATTAGATAGATTAACTGAGTGACCTAAGTGTTTGGGTGATAGGTAACATACCTCAATCTTCCGTAAAGAAGTCCTGTGACCTACCATCATAACCACTTAGCTAATAATCCTTTATGTCTATATACTTTAGACGCATGCCTCTTAGTCTACTCATCCTGGTCGATAATAAATATAGCCTAGTCTAGCACCCTAGATAGGACACTACATTTTGGCGCCGTTTCCGGCGAGGCGTACTTAAAGGATTTAAAAAGAAAAGAAGAAAAAAAATTTCAATAAACAAAAATAAACAAAAAAACAGTTAAACATCATGTTCATTTATGCCTAGATTTAGAGATAGTCAAGGTAGATTCATAAAAACCCCCCACCATTCAAAAACGAACCCGTCATCATCAGGAGCAGACTCTTTAAGGAATTCAACACCAGCTGAGGAAGTCATCATACAAGCATTAGAGGATAAAAAAAAGTCAGGACAGAGACTTACTCCCATCGAAAGGCAAACTTTATTAATGCATAAATCGCAGAAGAAGTACTTTCCTAGGTCTTCCACACATGGAGAAAGTAGCACAGTGACCGAACAATCTTTCTTTAATCTCCTCTTTAAAACAAGTGACACTGACACAGAGAAACCTATTAGAATGGCCGAGGAAGGAGATGGATCAGTACCACATCAAGGACATAGAGACAAAGAAGAGTCAACTTTACCGTTTCCTATACATGAACCACAAGAAGTTGATGAGATCAAAATGAAGAACATACCTCCATCCGTGCTACCCAAATTTTATGGTATGGCTTCAGAAGATCCAGACTCATTCTTGTTTGAGTTTGACATTGTATGTCGAACATATGGCTATACAGATGATGCCCATAGGCTTAGACTCTTCCCAGCGACATTAAAGGCGTCAGCCTTAAGATGGTTCATGAGGCTTAGTGAGCATGCTATAGTTGATTGGGATGGCATGAGAAGAATATTTCTAAGGAAATATCAACCTTACTATAGATCCAAATATTCTAAAGATGATATCTTTAGAATGATCCAACAAGAGGATGAAACCTTAGAGGAATACTTGGAACGGTTTATCTACAACTTACAAAAATCTAAACACCGAACTATGCCTCTTGATCTGATCCGCACAATATTCTTGAAAGGCATCCGAGAGGAATACATGGATGATCTTAACTTGATGGGCAAAGGTGACATTTCTTCTTTACCCTTTAAATAAATCGTTGAATTATGCGAAACGTATTCAAGGAGTAAAGCTAAATTGGGAAAAAGAACCCTGTCATCCAAAGTCACAAAATCTGCCTCAGCAAGTGTCACAAGGGCTGAAATAGGGAGTCTGTTAGAAGAGTTTAAAACAGATCTGTTAAGCACCCTAGGGAACCAAATCGACACTCTAAAGCTAAAAAGAGACAAGAAGCTGAAGATTAGATAATGGCTATTTTCTACCCAAAATGCCGGAAGAAACATGCATTAAAAGATTGCCCACTAGAAAACATCGAAGTTTGTGCTTTCTGTACTGAACATCATGATATGTTTAACTGTCCTAAAGTTAATGTTTTGCAGAACTGTAATATGGCAGCCAATGTAGAGATGGAAAACGTGTATTACATGGGCTCAAAGAAACCATGGCAGCCAAGGCCAGCACCTCAAGGTATGTTTCCAAATCAAAATTTGCAATTTCCTGTAAATGATCAAATGTATGCACAGAATTCATGGAATTTATGCATGCCATGGCAGCACCAAAACCACCCACAGCAACAATGGATACCATCTCAACAATACTCTCAATCTTATCATACATATCCTCAATCATACCCACCATATTCAAAACCATACCAACAATACCATCAGCCGTATTCATCACATTCTCAACCATATTAGCAGTATCCTCAGCAAGTTGTTTATCATCCTCAACCTACTCAACAAGCACTACCTGCTCCTCCACCAATAAATCCACCACAACTACAATTTCTAGCTAACTCACAACCTTCCAGACCTACTCAAATTCCCGCTCAAACTGTCCCAAATCCAAATAATACAGCAGAGAGGCCAGCCTACAATGTAGAAGAGGGAACCTCATATCCCACACTACCCTTGAAAAATATCAACTTAAGGTCTGGTAGGGTACTCCACAAAGATTCTCCAATAACAGATAAGCAAGAAGAAAACACAGAAAATGAAAATGAAATGACAAATCAAAGAAAACCAAACGATGATACCAAAGATAAGCAAATACAACCATTGAATCCACCTTTTCCAAACCGATTGGTCCAAATGAAACCTCCACTGTCTATACCACAGTTTGATGTCTTAGATGAACTCAAGAATGTCTACATAAAAATTCCGCTGCTGTAAGCTATAAAAGACATTCCCATATATACTAAAGCCATCAAAGACATGTGCCTCAAGAAGCCTGCTAGAAAAAGGATTGATCCTCAAACCATTCATGTCATAGGACATTTAGCAAGCCTTATGACCAATACCGTTTCCATAGAGAAGTATGTTGATCCTGGCATTCCCAAAGTAACCACCATCATTAACAACATACAAATTCCAAACACTTTGATAGATCTTGGTGCCACAATTAATGTCATGACTCTTTGAAACCATGAGAACACTCAGCTTACACATTTGCAAATACAACGATTATTATAGAACTAGTTGATAGGTCTAAGTGATTCCTGAAGGGATTTTTGGAAGACATCATTGTTCTCACTGGACTCTTGGATATCCAGTGGATTTCTTAGTTCTTCAACCCAAATCCAATTTAGGAGGGCACCTATCATTCTTGGTAGACCATGGTTAGCGACTGCTGATGCATTCATAGGATGTCGATCGGGCAACATGATCATTTCAGGAGGGACCGAAAGAAAACAACTCACCCTCTATCCATCAGCACAATCACCAGCAGTAACACACAATTTGTGGCTTGATGATAAATTCAATGATAAAGAAGAACTACAATTTGTTTTTAGCATTGATCAAATCTATGATTTCCAAGAAAAAAACAATAATGATTTGGTAGAATTATTCCTTTCTCAACCTGATATTTCTGAAAATTTGAGACATGACCAATATCATGCTGCAGATGTACTTTTAGCCCAAAATTTCAGGAACATGCACCATCAATCTTTGCAAACCACATTTCATGAATTTTTCCAGTTCATCCATACAACACACCAGAGTCATACATAGAGTTTAGTCCAGGGAAACTCTGCACATAGGCATCATCTAGACTCATCTAGCAAGAAATTGATTCGCTATTGAGAAAATACCAGAAAGCCTTTGCTTGGGACTACACCGATATGCATGGGATTCACCCTGACACATGCACTCACCATATTTACATGGATAGTAATATCAAACCAGTGAGGCAACCACAGAGAAGGATGAACCCCATGCTCCAAGATATTATCAGAGAAGAATTGCAAAAACTACTAAGAGTTAATTTTATATATCCTATTTCTGATAGTCAGTGGGTATCCCCATTGGTTATACTGCCCAAGAAAAATGGTAAGTGGTGGATTTATGTTTATTATAGACAACTGAACAAAGAAACGCTCAAAGATTATTTCCCACTACCATTTATTGACCATGTGTTAGACACCCTAGCTGGGAAATCATCATTTTCTTTTCTTGATGGTTTCAGTGGCTACAACCAGATCAGGATAGCCTCAGAAGACCAGGACAAAACCACATTCACCTGTCCTTGGGGCACTTATGCTTACAATGTTTTTACATTTGGACTTTGCAATGATCCAGCTACATTTCAGAGAGCTGTATTATCTATTTTCGCTGATTTAGTTCATAATTGCGTTGAAGTTTACATGGATGATTTTTCAGTATATAGAAACTCATTTGAACATGCATTAGAGAACCTTGAGAGAGTTTTGAAAATATGTATTGAAGCTAATCTTCCCCTCGGCAATGAAAAGTTCTTTATGATGTTAAGCGAAGGGATAGTGTTAGGCCACTATATTTCTTCTCAAGGCATCAAAGTCGACCCAGCAAAGATCCAGATCATTATTGATTTTCCAATTCCACAGAATCAAAGAGAGGTAAGAAGTTTCCTTGGGTATGCAAGCTATTACAGAAGGTTTATTGAACATTTTATTAAAGTAGCTTTACCTTTGTTTAAACTTATAACAAAAGATGTACTTTTCAACTGGAATGGGAACTGCCAACAAGCATTCGAACTACTCAAAACGAAGTTATCAACCGCAACAGTCTTGAGAGGGCCTAATTGGAGCCTACCATTTCATATCTTTACAGATGCATCTGACACTGTTGTGGGTGCATCATTAGGCCAAAAAGAGGAATCTTGTAATTATGCCATTTATTTCATTAGCAAAAATCTAACACTTGCTGAGTCAAACTACACAGTCACAGAAAAGGAAACACTTGCTATCATATATGCTGTGAATAAATTATGACATCACATAATTGGTTATGAAGTCTTTGTACATACTGATCATTCTGTTATTAAACATTTAGTGAATAAACCAGTAACTAGTGGCAGAGTTACCAGATGGTTATTATTGTTACAGGAATTTAACATCACAGTGTTAGATAGACAAAGTAAAGAGAATCAGGTGGCAGATTTTCTTTCTAGAATGAAAAATCCAGGTGAGGTTGTTCTGGTTGAAGATTCCTATCCAGATGAAAATTTATTTGCAATTTCCATAGTAAATCCTTGGTATGCTGATTTGGCCAATTATTTGTCTACAGGAAGGACACCTCCACACTTTACTGCAAAGGAAAATAAGAGACTAGTCAAACAAAGTGCTATATAATCATGGCTTAATGGCAATTTATTTTACACTGGTTATGATATGATCATTAGAAGATGTGTAAGAAATGATGAGGTAATTGATATTTTAAAATATTGCCATGATGAACCGTGTGGTGGGCATTTTGCAGCTAAGTGGACATCATTCAAAGTTCTTACTCTTGGATACTACTGGCCATCCATTTTCAAGGATGCCAAGAAGTATGTGAAGAGTTGTGACAGCTGCCAAAGAATGGGCATGCCAACAGCTACAGACGAGATGCCCCTTCAGCCCCAAGTTCACCTAGAGCCATTTGAAAAATGGACTCTAGACTTTATAGGACCCATTAACCCAACCTCTAATGGTAAGAAGTACATCTTAGTATGTAGTGATTACGTCACAAAGTGGGCTGAAGCAAAAGCACTGGTTAGAGCCATCGAACACACAGTGGTAAATTTCCTTTTTGAAGAGATTTTTGTAAGGTATGGAGTACCAAGGGAGATAGTGACTGATCAAGGTACTCAATTCACCTCAAAGTTAGTGAAGGACATCACAGAAAAATACCAAATCAAGCATAGGAGAAGCACACCTTACCATCCATAGGCCAATGGGCAGGTGGAATCCACAAACAAAAATTTGGAAGGGATCATTACTAAAATTGTTGCAATGAACAGGAAGAATTGGGAAGAGAAGCTCAAAGATGCACTCTGGGCTTACAAAATTATGTGGAAGGATACTACAGGATTTACACCATACCAGTTGGTGTACGACAAAGAGGTAATGCTTCCCATTGAGTTTCAAATACATACTTTTAAACTGGCTGGAGATTTGCAAATTGACTTGGACCAAGCACAACAAGAAAGAATTCAGCAGTTGAACTAGATGGATGAAATGACGCAGCAAGCAGAGGAAACCACAATCCTCATGCAAAAACAAAGGAAGCAGTGGCATGATGCACATATCAAGAAGAAGCAGTTCAAGGAAGGTGACTGGGCTTTACTTTTTGACTCGAAATTCAGATATCATAAAGCCAAGTTTACCACCCATTGGATGGGCCCCTACCAAATTGTTCAGACTTATGACAATGGTTCAATCAAGCTCAAAACTATTGATGGAGAAGGTCATTCCTTTACTGTCAATGGTCATCGCCTGAAACTATACACTAAGCCCACCAGCAGGCAATATTTTCTCCAAACAGTATCTCAACAAAGAGAGGTTGAGATACTGCAGCCCTCAAATGCAGTGTCCTTGCCTTAGTTCATTTCCTTTCAA